>OZ038400.1:3408870-3445423 GCA_964036045.1 Eutreptiella sp. 'Long Island Sound 2002' | reverse complement strand
TGCAACCCCCATGCGTGCGGGGGCCACAAACCTACTTTTTGGGATTCAGGGGACATCATTTGGGGATTCAACGGGATTCACAAGGGCACGTCGTATCTGTAGACGCAGGCACTTGTTGGTCTGGTTTGTGCTGTTGAGCCCCCGGCGCCGGCGCGGCGTGGCTCGGCGCAGACCACGGCCCCGGCGCCACAACAAAAGCGTGGGATTCCGTTGTCTTGGGAGTCAGCGAGACTCGTTGGGATTGTGCGTGGGACTCACTGAGATCCGCGGGGGAGAACGCCGGGAGGTGATGTGGGGCAGGCAAGGCATTCGTGGGACTCACACGCGCTGTTGGGCTTCGGGGGGCGACAGGCGAAATTCGGGCAAAACAAATGCGCATCTCGCACCCCTCGCGCAGCTTGTCACTGCCACGGCATCCGCACGCGGTGCAGCCTCTCGTCGTCAGGCCCCTGGCCTCTCTCGGGCGGGCCTTGTGGGGCAGGTACACACTTGCGGGGAGGGGCGGTTGCGGGGGGGGCAGGCGGTTGCCACGGCAGTTGCTGGCGGTTGGGCGGCATGATCTGGCGGCTAGAAGACGGTTGGTGGGCTCGGTTGGCGGTTGGTAGAAAATGTATGGCGCGGCTCGAAAGGTCCCTCCCAAAGAGAGGGACTGCCCGCCCCCCCTGCCCTTCGAGCGCCCCCCTCGCCGGCGCCCCCGCCCCCCCCCCCCCCCCAGGGGCCCTCTACGGCGCAGGGGCGCCCTGCCGCACGCTCGCCAGCGCGGCGTCGATGGCCTCGGCCTTGGCCTCGCAGCCCAGGGCCGCGGCGAGGGCGGCGAGGCGGGCCTCGGGGGTGGCGGCGGCCACGACGTCGCCGCAGGCCACGCGCTGCCGCTTGGCCGGGCGGGGCCGGCGGCCCCGAAGAAATGCTCGTGCACCGCCTGCACGGCCCGTCGCGTGCAGGCCGAGGGGATCATGCACGTGATGTTCTTCTCGCAGGCCCCGGAGGCCAACGCGTAGATGTTGATGCCCGTGCGCCCCAGCACCTGCGGAAAGGGGCCGGCCGCGCGGGGCGAGGGGCGGCGGGGCAGGCTGTTGCTACTGCCGTTGCCGTTGCTGTTGCTGTAGCTGTTGCTGTTGCTGTTGCTGTTGCTGTTGCTGTTGCTATTGCTATTGCTGCTGCTAGGCTGTTGCTGTTGCTGTTGCTGTAGCTGTAGCTGTAGCTGTAGCTGTAGCTGTAGCTGTTGCTGTTGCTGTGGCTGTAGCTGTAGCTGTTGCTGTAGCTGTTGCTGTTGCTGTTGCTGTAGCTGTTGCTGTAGCTGTTGCTGTGGCTGTACCTGTAGCTGTAGCTGTTGCTGTACCTGTTGCTGTTGCTGTTGCTGCTGCTGTTGCTGTAGCTGTAGCTGTAGCTGTAGCTGTAGCTGTTGCTGTTGCTGTAGCTGTTGCTGTTGCTGTAGCTGTTGCTGTTGCTGTTGCTGTAGCTGTAGCTGTTGCTGTAGCTGTAGCTGTTGCTGTGGCTGTACCTGTAGCTGTAGCTGTTGCTGTAGCTGTTGCTGTTGCTGTAGCTGTAGCTGTAGCTGTAGCTGTTGCTGTAGCTGTTGCTGTTGCTGTAGCTGTAGCTGTTGCTGTTGCTGTTGCTGTGGCTGTAGCTGTAGCTGTTGCTGTAGCTGTTGCTGTTGCTGTAGCTGTAGCTGTAGCTGTTGCTGCTGCTGTTGCTGTTGCTGTTGCTGTAGCTGTTGCTGTTGCTGTTGCTGCTGCTGTTGCTGTTGCTGTTGCTGTTGCTGTTGCTGCTGCTGTTGCTGTTGCTGTTGCTGTTGCTGCTGCTGCTGCTGTTGCTGTTGCTATTGCTGTTGCGGTGCACAGGGACACACAGGGCACCAACAAGCACGCGAGGGGGACAAGCAAAAAGCAATTGCGGAAAAATTGCGGAGAATTGCGAAAAATTGCAAACCATTGCAGACCTCAATCCCCCCCCTCCCTCCGCTGAGCCCCTGTTCGGCCCCATTCTTCTTCAAGCGCAGGCCACACAGGCACTTCCACACCTCCGTGAAGTTCCCCAAAACGCCGGGGGTCTCATGGAACAGGCCCACCACCGAGATAATGGCCACCTCCGGGTCGATGTTGACGCTGTCCACAACCCCGGCCTCGATCTCCCGCGCAAACTCCTCCTCCGCCACGCGCCGCGCCCGGTCAATGTCCGCCTCCCGAATGGCAACACTGATGCTGTGCACTACACTGGCCTGACTCACTAGCACCACCTGCATCGAAAGAGGCACTACCAGCTTCGGAAGACCTCGGGTTAGGGGTGGGTAGGGGTAGGGGTAGGGGTAGGGGTAGGGGTAGGGGTAGGGGTAGGGGCGGGGGTAGGCGTACGCGTGGGGGTAGGGTTAGGGGGGGTAGGGGTATGGGTCTAAGTAGGGGTAGGGGCAGGATTTGATTTGATTTGATTTGATTTGAGGGCCGATCTTGAGGCTCACAGGCCGCCCGGGGGGCGCTCGATGGCTGTCCCGACGACTCTGCATATCGGCCGGCCATGCATGCAGTGCGCACCCAGCCGCCGCCGCGGGCCGGGGGGGGGCAGGCTCGCCGCTGTGCCGCGGGTTGGGCGGGGAGGGGGGTGGGGGGAGGGTGGGGGGGGCCGGGAGGGAGGGGGGGAGGGTCGCGCGCCCCATCGCCGCGGGGCCGCGGGGGGGGGGGGGGGGGGTGCACAGACCCGCCGCCCTGGGGGGGGGGGGTCGGTGTCCCCGCCCGCCTCGTTCCCCCGCTCGCCGGGCGGGAGGGGGGGGGGGCGAGGGGGGGCCGGGGCTAAAAAGAAGAAGGGGGGGGGGGGGGGGGGAGGGAGGGCTTCGGCGGCCTCACCGGCAGGGCTGCCCAGTGGCCGCACACCTGGGTCAGGGCGTTTCGAACACGACCTGCACCCTGCTGCGCCGCCGCCACGCCGCCACGAGCTCGCGGATCGCGAGCCACGCCCGAGCGTGGGCGTCGCTCTCTGCGCGGGGGTGCTGTGGGGGCGGCTGCGGCGCTCCGGGGCTGGCAGCACCGCGTACCACACAGCATACACCCGCGGGGTGGAGGCCAGCACCTCGGCCGCCGGGTAGGGGCAGGAGTACGCGTAGGAGCAGGGGTAGGGGTAGGGGTAGGGGTAGGGGTATAGGTTGGAGGAGCAGTGGTAAGGGTAGTAGGGAGCGGCCGGGGTAAGGTAGGGGGAGGGGGAGGTAGATGGAACCGGTTGCAAGTGGTGGACTGCCACCGCATGGCAGCTTGCCGTCGCCAAGTGTCAGCTTGCTGAGACTTGGCTCCTTCTGTGGCACAAAGCCCCACTGTGGATCCAATACATGACGCGTGCTTGCGAAAAAATTTTCACTCGCAAACATTCGTATTCGTTCGCCTATTCATATTCGTCCCACCAACTGCACCTAAAATGCCTATTCGGCCCCAATTTGGAGGGGGCGTTGCCCAAGTCCCTCATTCCCGCTATTCGTAAAATTTTGTATATATGCGTAAATATTGGGACCTACTGGTTCTCCTCTAATTCGAAAATATTCGTGTACGAATGGGCGGTAAACCCTGTTGGAGGGGAACCGACGGCAGTTAGAGGGCAATCGACGGCGGCTTGCCGGTGACTGGGGCGGTCCTTAATGCCCATAAAAAACACATAGACTGTGGACATCCTCAAGGATCGCCCAACTGTGGCGACGGGAGCCCCCCCCTCATGGATTATGCCGGCTGCTCCACGTGCGTGTGTAACAGCAGAGCTCAACAACACTTGTTTGTGCCCAGACCTGCCACTAGCGCCTGCCAGGGAAACTCCAAGGCCCCTCTAATACCCGCCCCCCGCACCACCAGAACTCAGTAGGAACGTGCCGCGTCCAGCGTGTGGCTCAGTAGGACCTGCTCCATCTGATCATGTCTGGGGTGGCAGACACTGGCGGCACGTCTGTTGGTGCCTGTCGGCAGAGGACGGGGGGGTCACCTGGATGGAGGCCTTGGCCAGGCTGATGAGCAGGCGGCCCGCGATGTCTGACACGGTCTTGAGGGCCTTGCCGGCTATGTTCAGGAGGGCCACGTTGCCGAGGGTGGTCACGCCGCGGATGGCAAACTGGGAGGGCTCGGCGGAGTTGGCCACGACGGTGCCCGGGTCGTCGGGCTGGAACGTGGATTTGATGCGGATGGGGATGTTGGCCTTCATGGCTGGGGCCATGGTGCTGGTCATCAGCACCTGCGAGTGGAGTGGGTGGGTGGGGGATGAGTGGGTGGGTGGGTGAGTGGGTGGGTGGGTGAGTGGGAGGGTGTGTGGGAGGGTGCGTACGTGCGTGAGTGGGGGGGCTCCGTGAGGGAGGGGGTGAGTGGGCAAGTGGGTGAGTGGGTGGGGGAGTGAGTGAGTGAGTGGCAGTCATTTGCTTATCAATCAATGGGGTGGTTATGGCGTATGCAACCCCCACCCCAGCCCCGCCCCCCCTCCCCCCCGGAGAATGACACAATGGTGAAGACCCTCGGCGCAGGCAATCCAAAGAAACCGGTGTCCAGGAAAACAACCACAACTGCGTCAACGTGCCAAACCAAATCAACCCATGCAGTGTCCAAACCCAGCCCTCCAGGCCACGGTTCCCATCACCACCACCACCCTACCCCCGGCCCAGGGACGCATCGGAAGGGGGAAGGTACCCCCCTGGCCCCCCTCCAGGGCGCCCAGCCTATGCCCAGCCACTGTCTCCCTGACGCCAAGTGCCGGCTTTGATGGCATTTGTAACCGACAGTAACCCTCCTCCAACCGCCTGTCTGACCGCTTCTGGGGCCGCCTCTAAGGCCCCTTCCCTTCCAACACATCCCTGCCCCAGCCCCAGCCCCCCCCCCCCCCCCCCCCCCCGCCGGTCCATTCCAGCCCTGGGGGCCAGGGGCCCTTCGAGCTGGTGCGGACTTGGAGGAGGCCATGATCTCACTGCAACACTAAATCCAACGGCGATCACAGATCACAGTGCTGCCCTGCTGCTGGGGCCCGACAGAGCGCAGGCTTCCGATCGACCCAACCCCCCCCGGTTGGTGGAGCTGGGCACACCGAAACCCGGACCAGAAGGCCAGAAGAACCTTGGAGGCCTGCCACCGGGGCTCCTGTTGAGGGGGGTGGGTGGTGCTAAGGGGGTGTATGATCCATGTCGTGATTGTATGGCGCATGCACAAGACATGGGACGACGTGACACGGAAGTCCAACAATTGTGAGCTGTTCGAGAAGAAGCAGAGGCCAACGGTGGGGCAATGAGTCGTGACAAGGGATTAGCCCATCGTACAACAGGCGAGTTGTTCGCAGGCAAGGCTTTGGTAGAGAAGGGGTGGGATGCACCCCCCGAGCGGTGCTGAGTTGTTAAAAGGAGCCCTGCCTGCCGCACAAGCACCTTCAACCCATCCGTCCAACTCGCGGGGTCTGGAAGCCAGGCTCGAAGGGGCAGACCTTGTTTCTTCCAATGGACGTCAGTTTAGACAAGATTTTTGAAAAAGATTTTTAAAAAAACTAAAAAGGGGGGGGACAGATTTGCCCAATGTCAAATCACGTTTTTGTGCAAGTTCAGATGTCCTGCGATGCGCTTGGTGGGCCCAGCCCTTGGAGCCCAGTCGGAGGGGGAGAGGTGTCTGGGATACAGGCTCCAAAGGCCCCATCCCGGCGCCGGTCGAGTGGAACGTTCGAATCCTGAGATTTGAACAGGGGACTGTGGACGCGGGGTTCGCCTGCTCTAACCTCTCGACCACCTGTAGTCTCTCGGTTATGCCGGGTAACCGCCGGGTGGTGGCCGATAGCCAGCGTTGGACCGGGGGGGGGGGGGGGGGGCAGCGCAGACTGGCGCATGGACTGCCCCGCGGAGGTGCCGCACAACCGCGTCGGTGGCCACGTACCTTCGCCCCAAAGTGCGTGAACTCCAAGGCCTCCTCGTAGGTCATGGTGCGGATGGGCAGCGCCTTGTCCTGCCCCACAACCCGCGGGTCCGCAGTCAGGACCCCCGGGACGTCCGTCCAGATATGGATCTCGCAGGCCTGGAGGCACGACCCCACGATGGCGGCGCTGTAGTCCCCGGCTCCTGCGGGGGAGGGTGCGGGGGCAGAAGGCAGGCCCTTGTCCGTGGCACGGCATGCGCGTGCGGCAACCACAACGGGGGCCCGGCAGGGAAGCATTAGAAGGGGGCTCAATGGTCGGTACCGATTGACTGGATGTCCCCACCATAGACACCTTCCGCCGTTATGCCAAAGGGCTCCCATATCTCTCGGGGACGTTACTGATTCTGCCACCTTTGTGCGTTTTAGGGGACCGCCGCTCTTGTTGCCTGATTTGTGCCCCGTGCGTGTCCCAAAGGCCTCAAATGGTCCGGTTGCAGTGTCCGCATTTGGCTCTGGCTGCGCCTGCCCCACAGCTGTCATCGCCATCTGTCCAATCTGCCAATGTTCGGCGGAGCCTCAGCTCGAGGTCTGTTCAGCAGTTCATCCCTCGTGTCCCAAAGGGGGGGGGTATGTGGGGTATATTCGGAAAGCCCTTGAAAAGGGTCCTTTGGAACACCCCGGGTCTGCATGCTGCACTGACGATGTGTCTGAGATTTTTGTCCGTTTTGGACAGGGACTGTGGTGCGTCCTGCCAGTCTTTGTCAACAGACAGCTGCCATGTCCACATACAAATTCACTCCACGTGCTGTTGCTTCCCCCGATGCAACACAAAAGCCTTTGGTACGCCGCAGCGCACTTTCTGGGGGTGCACACTGGGTGCAGGTGAGTCGCGCTGAGGCTGGCAGCCAGGCAAAAAAACCTCGGACTTCACGTTCACAGCCACCCGCATGCCCCCACAAGGAGCACGACATTCTGACCACCGCTGAGGCCACTGCTTTTGCTGCCCAGTTTCAGGAGGTTCAAGACACACCCCACCAAGGCTTCACAACAGGAGTTTGTGGCCACATGCATTGACGTTGATGTCGACAAGAACGTGAACCATGCCCGAAAAAGGCAATGCAGATGATGGTGACGATGATTCAGAATAAGCATGATCCAACGGTCCAGTGCAATGTTTGTGTGAAGTGTCCAATGCGTTGCGCTGTGCTGAAAAATGCAACGACCTACCCTCCCCCCTGCCAACCCATACACCTCTGAAATGGCCTTTTCTGATTTCAAAAAAATATACACATACCCCCCCCCCCCTATGTGATGACATGTTCGCACATCAAAGCAAAGGTGGTAAAAAATCCCTAAAACAGCCGAAACGCACAAAATTGGCTGTCCCCAAGAGATATTGAAGTGTGCTCATTCTGCATTAGAAGAAGTATCAGAAAGGGGGGAAGGGGGGTCTGGGTCCCAAATTTTTGTGTACCAAAAATGGCCCGATCAGATTTTCCCAACGGTAAATTTCGTTTTTTCCCACGATGGTCACTTTGGTCTGGAAAAGGGGGGGGGGGTCCAGGGGGTCCTCCTATGGTGTACAGCCACTCTCATACTTCCCTGGTGCCCAGGAGGGTCAATCAGGGGTGCATTGGAAGGGGAGGAGCCCCCCCCCCCCCTCTCAGGCCGGGTCGGATGGGCCTGAACAGGGGGCCTCCACCACCAGGAACCGCTTCGGCGGATGCCTCCCCTGGGGAAGGTGCGATCCGGATGGGGCAGCAGTACCACTGCCATACCAAGTGCTACACACCCGGAGCTGCGGTGAGTGTGATGTCCTCTGGCAAACCTCACCAGTCTCAATACCTGCAGACCTGGTCCTGTGGTCTAGTGGTTCGGCCCTGACATCGTGCATCATGTCTGGGACTGTGCACCGCCGCCTGTGTGCCTCAGCCGCTGCGGCACGGTGTGGGACCTGCAGTGACTGCCACTGCTTGCGGGTGAGCGCGGATACTCCACTGACTGCTTTGCGTGGGGCACGCCATGCCCCCCGGTCAGGACCATGGAATGACATGGTGTGTGTGTGTGTGCGTGAGTGTGGGCCGGAAGCCCCAGACGTGACCGACCAGGGTCCCCAAGGAGTGTGGGTATGGAAACTTCACCCGCCAGTCTCGGACTGGGTCAGTGGTGGTTTGCGTGGCTCCGAGTCCAGCGCGCGGCAGCCTGTGGCACAAGCCGCTGACACATGGGGTCGGCCTGGCGACGTGTCTGGCAGGTGTTGGACACACTCCCATCCCATCCCATCATCCCCCCCTCTCAGACGCCCAGCCTATGCCCAGCCACTGTCCCCCTGACGGCAAGTGCCGGCTTCAATGGCATTTGTCACCGACAGTAACCGCCCCCAACCACTTCGGCAACCCCCTCCAACCGCCTGTCTAACCGTCTCTGGGGCCGCCTCTGACATCCCTTCCCTTCTAATGCATCCCCGGGGTCAATGCGTTTGCCCTGTGTTCAGGAACCTCGGGTTTGATTCCCGGCAAAGGAATCACAGGCGATTTCGGAGCAACCCTTGTGCCTACCTCCCCTGCAGGACGCTTTCTCAGTGTGAAATTTGCCACTGTGCTTGACCCCCAAGAATTTTGCTTTTCGGCACCCGATTCCATCATGCCTGATTCAATACGTGACAGCCCATGCCCCGGCGCATGCCCCACCGCACGCACTCACCACCTCCGGGAGATGCAGAGACAGTTAGGCCACAGGCGTTGTTGTGCCACATCATGAAAAGCGGACAAAAATCATGCAAATGGCATTTTTGGAATGGGCAGGTCATGGGGGATCAGAAAAATCGTCATTTGCCGCCCTGATCAAAAATCATTTTTCAACTTTTTCTGCCTGGAAATGGGCAAAATCCAGGTCCCGGACCAAAGATCCCCCCCCACCCCCCCTTCCCCAGGGTCCAGGGGGCTCTAACAACCCCCCTTTTCCTGCAGCCATTTTCCCGCTGCCCTGCGGCGCGGGCCCCGGCACACACCTCGCCCCAGGCACGTCGTCTCCCCACACGGGGACGACGCGATGAAGCCCGTGATGCACTGCAGCGCGGTGTGTGTCCGGAAGTGCTCCGTCATCTTCGCGGTGGTCGCGGCGAAATCCACCGCCGCGTCGTTGTACGTCAGGTCTGTGACGACGACGTCACGCGCGTCGAGGAACTCCACGTCCGGAATGTCGGCTCTGGAGAAGGCGAGGGCGCGAGAACGTTCACAAGGATGTGGCGCAGGCGGAGGAGGGGCTGCAGAGGGGAAGCCCTGGGGTGAGGTCAGTTCTGAGTTCAGCCCTGGACCCCAACACTGGCGGCGTGAACCAGGGATGAGGCCACAATGGGTCAGGTTTGCTCCAGCCACGCCTGCCCGCGCAGTCTTCCTTGATCTCAGTCCGGTGTGCCAGACCGCGTTCTCCGAGTCCGCTTGTCCGGGAGTTCACTGCCCGGGGTCAGGGGCACGGTCCCTTCCCTCTCCACTACTCCCATGGTGTTGTTGATTGGTACAACACCGGCAGTTCAACAGATGGGATGCTTCCATCCGATGAATTTGCGGTCACAATTGTTCTTGTTGTGGGACGGGAGGGGTCATTTAGGGTCCGGGCAAACCCCAGCCGGCCCACCCACACTTTGTGAAATGCCCCGGAAGACAAGGCCCAAATGCAGCAGAAAGAGCCATGGCCGGTTCTCATTGACTGAATGCCCCCATCAAAGGCACTTTCAGGCGTCCCATGTGTCCAATGTCCAATAGTCCAATGTGTTGTGTGCTCAGCCACAGCCATGAACAGTGGTTGACAGACGTTATGTACTCAGCGCATCGGCAACACCAAAGGCTGTGCATGCCTGTAGAAGCCACGAAGCTGCCATGGAGGGTAACGACACAATCCGTGCACGCAACGTGATGCATGCACAAACCCTCCCTTGCAGTGGTTTTGGTTTTGGCCAGCGACAATGATGAGGAATCACTTGCATGGCACAACTACCCACAGCGAGGCTTTAGAAGCTTGTGCTATGCTAACCCACTCCCCTGAAGAAGCGTCATGTATGGACAAACCAGTGCAGAACCCAGGGCTGTCCTTAACGCAAAAAAAAAAAAAATCCCGTCCAGAACCAGGTAATTTCAAAAGAGCCCGCGGGCACTCCATGTGCTCAACCATGGTTGGTGGCAGTTGGCGGTTGGCGGTTGGCGGCAGTTGGCGGTTGGCAGTTGGCAACTGGTGGTTGGTGGCGGTTGGTGGTGGTTGGCGGCGGTTGGTGGCTGGCGGTTGGTGGTTGGAGGCAGTTGGCAGTGGTTGGCAGTTGGCGGTTGGTCGCCGCTGGCGGTTGGCGGCGGTTGGTGGCTGGCGGTTGGTGGCGGTTGGTGGTTGGCGGTTGGTGGCGGTTGGCAGTTGATGGGAGTTGGCGGTTGGCGGTTGGTGGTCCCTTGGGGCTGTCCTTCAGGGCTGTCCTTAGCAAAAAAACAAAAAAAAAATCTCGTTCCTTAAGGACGCCCCTGGCAGAACCAAGCGGCTGAAGACTCTCGGTACTATCGGTACTCTCGGTACTGACTATCTCGGGACGCCTTTGGCCTGTGAGACGGCTCGACAAGAAATCAAGCACAAAAAAAAATGGACATGTGTAAAAAGGAAGGTACTTGTGGGCAAATGCAGCGGGCGAAAGGGGGCACAGCCCAGCGGCATACTTGAGGGCCTCGCTGATGATGTACGCCGACAGCCGCTCCCCAAAGCTGACCACCAGCGCTGAGGTCCGGCTGGAGAGCTCCTTCAGGCAGCTGACACCCTGGAGGTACTTGTTGAGCTCCTGCAGCACGCGTGAAGAGGTGCGACCACAGGGGCGGCCAGGCTTGCGCTTGAGGAGGGTGCCGTCACTTCACCTTCATCCCCCGCCGCATTCCAACCGTTTTGTAACTGCCCGACTTTGTCTCCAACCGCTTCAAAAATGGGCAGGGGTGGGTGGGTGGGTGGGGGGGGGGGGGTTCAGGCCCATTTTCCGGACCTCTGGGGTGGCTCCCGTGATGGGAGCCCCGGGCAGGCCCGCAGAGGGTGGGGATGGGGAGGGGGGGTCGGGGGTACCCCAACATATGTGCCTCAAAACGTTTGCCATGACGCATTTATCATTCTGGGGGCCGCAATTGGTCAGGTGTGGACCCGCCACTGTCGCTCCAGCCGCGCCTGCCCCACGGCCTTCATTGCTCTCTCAGTTCATCACATGTTCGTCCGGCCAGTGGCCTCGCTTGTGTTCCAAACCATTCCAGATCCCTGCCTCCCTGGCTGGGGTCAGAGCTGTGGGCCTCGGGTTCTGGGCTTTACCGCCTGGGGACATTGCACACATGATACTGAGTCCGGGTCGTGGTGTGTACGTGGTGTTCCATGTTTGGGGGTCCGTTACTATGGCTGTGCTTGCTTGCGCTGGCCCCTCTTGGCTGCACATCCTTGGCTTCGTGGTTCCCCGGGTCATGGAGGGCTCGCGGTGCGAGAGGTCAGGAGTTAGCCGGTTTGGCTGCTTCATTCCTGGGGGGGGGGGGGGGGCGTGTTATGACGCCTCCCCCCCCCCACATGCCATGTTCTGGTTCAGACAGCAAAAGTGCCGAAACACGGGGCTGCTGTGTTCAGAGAAGCGCGTGTTACTGCGCGGCGCGTACCACAGAACACATGTGGCAGACATGACCCAACCCTACCCCTTCATGACTGCAAAAGGGTGTTCAACGGGGCAGCATACACCCCAGAACACAAGAGCACGTGGAATTACAGGTACACCAACACTTTGCCACCCATATTGACCCTTCCTGCAGCCTGTCCAAAGCTACAAACCACATTCTCTATTGGATTGGAACCGCAAAAACGATGGTTCCAAAAAAGACCCAAAAGTGCGGAAACACAGGGTCGCCGTGTTTGGACAAGCCCGTGTTAGGACAAGGGGGCCATGACGTCAGGTTTTCAAATGGCCAGCATGATCCTGGCCTCATGCCAGACTCACGCAGTCCACCGCTTCACAATTGTTCTGCACTCATGAAGTTTTTTACCTTACCGCTCTTGCAACCCAAAACAGACCAGCACCAGCCCAGCGCAAACCAGACCAGGACGGGGGGGGGGGTCGTGAAGCAACGGTCACTCAGCTACCAATATAGCTCCTGTGACACAGGCTATACGGTCACTGCTCAGATCAGTGCTGATTGTTGCCTTGAGTTCGCCCATTGGGCTATCGAATGTTGCATAGGCTGGCTTGGGTTAGCTCATCCCCTCCTTCAGAACCCGGTCAGCAGCTTGCTTCTACATCAACTACGACTACAACTTAGACCCCCTCTTCTGCTTTTTGAGCACAGATGTACCTTCTGCGCCGGACAGTGATTCATCTGAGTCGCTCTCATACGCGCTGTCAGTACTGTCAGTGCTGTCAGCACTATCTTCTGAAGTATGCCATGGGCTGATCCAACCCGCATCTGAGCCATCTGACATATCTGTACTGTGACTGTCGTCCATTTCTTGCAGCCCCAGCTCTGGAGTGGGCGGGCTTTCGTCTCCGGGGGGGGGGGAGGGGGGTCAATACAGCCCTCTGGCTTGAACCCCCCCCCCAAGGGCTCAATTGACGGGCCCCTCAAAATCCGACAGAGACTAACTCCCGGGTCCCGGAGGTGCCCCGGACCCAAAATTCAGCAAAAAATGAGAATGGAATTTTTGGAATCAGCGCGTCAAGGGGCAGAAAAGTCATCATTTGCCATGTATTTTGGGTTAAAAACTTTTTTGGCCATTTTCAATGCTCAAAAAAATTCCCCCCCCCCCAGAGTTCATAATAACGTATTAATGGTCCTGTCAATTGAGCCCTTTCCCCAACCCCCCCCCAAGTTTTCAGGGGCTCTATCGACCCCCCCCCCCCCGGAAATGAAAATCCGACTTCCCCTGCCCATATGTCCCGCACAAGGGGGCTGCAACCCCTCGGTGCGGCAGGGGTTCCTCCTCACCCTTGCCCCCTGGCACAGGGCAGCAGGCGTGACATGGTGGTGACCTGCAGCGTGTCCGTGACATGGGCGCACACGCGGGGCTGCTGCGGTGCTGCCACCAGCTCTTTGATGGCGTCGAGGTGGCGCTGGGTCAGAGCCGCGAACTCCTGCTCCCAGTCCCCGCCATCCTTGGCTGTCTGCCCCAGTTTCAGGAGTTGGTTGGTGACGCCCGCAAACGCCGAGAAGACGACGGCAATATGGCGCCCATTGGCCTTGGCCATCTCCGCGGCATCGCTGCGCTTGATCAGTGTGATCACCTGTTTGATGCTCGTGGGGGTCCCGACCGACGTGCCGCCGAACTTGAGGATGATCATGGCAGAAGAAGGGGCTGTGGTGTGGGGCAGGCAGCACTTGCGTCGCAATGGAGCATGTACCCCACCCCAACCCCTTGTCCAAGCAACAGTGACCGACCAGAAATTGACGGAACCAACGCCTGGTGTTGCTTGGCCATAGAACAGTGGAAAGTTCTGCAATAGGTCCCCACCGACAGACCTACGCCCTCAATCAGCAAGTATCACGCGGCGGAGCCGCGACACACATTGTCCCATCTGTCCAGCGAAGCGCCACAGCTCATCCTTGGATACGGCGCCAGAGGCGCCGCCACAGTTCGTCAGGATAGGTCAGGTCGCCCTCCCTAACCCTCAGCAGGAACTGGGTTGAGCTGGCTGGAACCTCCTGCTGGTGTTGCTTGGACAAGGCTGTGGCTTACATGTTACATGGTGCATGGTATATGCGGAAAGACACGGTGCACTATTCTAAAAGCCAAGTGGCAGAATATGCTACAAAGGCCATCATGCCCAAATCAGCTTCCTTGACACAAAAAATGAATGTCATACATCTCAAACCCAAGATATCAGACAGCACACAGAAGGACGGATTTTTCTTTTGAAAAATGCACTGCCAAAATCCACGGTGCGAAACCAACGCCTAGTGTTGCTGAGACGTATTCGTTGCTAGGAAGGGGGGGGGTGTAGGACAGGGCGAAAGCAAGCGTCCGCCAGGGCTCGGCCCAATGTTTTGAACGAAGGGGTTTTCGGGGGCGGGCCCATTGCTCGCGTCTGCCCATGGCACCCACTTCCTGAAGTGAAAAGGGCAGGTGGGGGGGATGCGGGGAGGTGGTGATAGACACTGGTGAGACCTGGTGAGAGACACAGGCATTGCATCACACAATCTGGACTGGGTTCATCTTCATTCCCTGGCTTCAAGGCTGGCCAAACCTCGAAACATGCGCGCCCTGACTTTGCTTTCAATCACAGTAGCGTTGAGGAAATTCAGCAAAAGGGGAGTAAGATTCAAGTAGGGAACCATCATGAGGGATGATGTGATTGTTGAATCAGTAGTGGGGATATTTCTGGCATTTTTGAGGTTGAGGAATCCCTTGGAGGACCAGTCCATTGGGTCCTTGGTAAGCGTGTCCTTCTTCTCCAACGTGTTTGTTCACATGATTGGCTTCATATCATAACCGTTGCTGCATTGGGGTGCAACATGGGAATAGGATCGGTCAAGGTAGAGCTAAAGCCCATAAATGCGCATGCCATTCACGCAGCCAGGCCCCCTTGAACATGTCCTTGGGTGGTGGTTTCAGGGGATGTTGCCTGGGATTGCCTCCAAGGGGATGACCAAGCAGCAGTGGATCAGTGGATGCTTTTTGTTGCTAGTGGTGGGAGGAGGGGGTAGTTCCAGCCCCCAAAAATCGGTGGGCAGGGTCCAGAAACGCAGCCCTCATCTACAAAAGGGTGGTGGCTTGAAAATGGGCTGCAAAGAAACCCCGAGTAATTTTTTTCGAAAAGGTTCGCGTACTCTCATCCCACATGCACAGCCACAAGTCTGTTTTGTTTTTTCCCCACATATCCGGTGACACAATATCAAGGGCTCTGTCACAAGAGCCCCTTTTGAGGAGGGTTGCCGAACTGTACAAACACGAACATTTTAAACATTAATATGTGCGAAAATGAAAACAACTTTCATTTAGCAAATTTTTTGTTTTTGCCACTATTTGCGAGATGAAATCTGCCCCTAAAGTAAGTTTATTTTCTGCGATGAATTTTTGTCCAACTACCATTTTGTGTTTGTATGTATGCTCACGTTTGGAAAAAGCTGTACCCCTCAGTTTGTTTTTGGTCCTTGAGCAGTGGTAAGCAGCGAGTGCAGGTGAGGATGTTGAAGCCCAGCAGTGTTTTGATGGTTTTCTGTGTGTATTCGTCGTCTTGTGGCAGGCTTTGTTTGTGTGTGAAAAAAAACACTTTTTCTTTCATCACTGCAGGGAGGTGGTAAATATGGCCGCTGCAGGATTTGAACAAACAGCTTTCAGTTGCCAAAGCAGTGCACTGGCCACTAGGATACCGCCTGTGCCTAACATAGCTGCAAATGTTGTCGCCGCCGTTCAATGGCTTCCTCAGAGGGCGAAATTGGGAAAAAAGAATGCAAAGAGAGCAAAGAGGGTTGGGGCACATGGGGGAAGCAACAAGGGTCGTTGCATCAATCGTGTACAAGTGTTCACAAACGGTAGAAACCCTGCAATCTCAGCATTATTTATTTGTTTTTGCAAAACCCTCTGCCCGAAACGCCAGAATTAGTAAAAATTTTGTGTTTGGTGTTGTTGTGTTTTTGCGCTCGGAAAAAAAAAACCTGGGAATGAAATATTTTGGCAAAATATCCATGTTTCTATGGTTCTAAGGCTTTTGAAAGGGGGGATGGTCCAGGAACCAGGCGTTCACAAGCCTCCCGACCCTCCCCCTCAGATGAATTTTTTCCCTACTAAAAGGTTTTTAGCCTGGAAGACAACCGTTACATTTTAAAAGACACAGCCATCCAGGTGGAAGCTCGCACGTGCCCCGCAGTATGCTCTGCTCTTGAGGTACCTTGAGGCTACCATGAGTCTCACTGGCACTTCACTCCATTGCACACTTTAGCAATATGCCCCTACCCCCCAAATTGATTTGGGGTGCAGTACCCAATGGCAATGGGCCCGTGATGTGTTCTGGAGGGATCAGTCTCTGCGACCGCAGCCGTTGACCAATGGCCGGCCGGCCTATGCTTTCCAGATAAGCGCTGGCACAGTGCACGCAAGGTGCGCAGGTAACAGAAAACTGTCATCCGTGGTGCCCTGCATCCAGCAGTGGTGCCCAAACTTGTGAAGACCGCAAGCGCACGATTGCGACAGAAAACACAGTGAATCTCAGGGAAGTTGCTGGCTCTAGCAGAGTACATGGTGGTCACTACCGTCGCGGACACCAGACGCGCCGTCAGAGGGACACGTCTCGCATGACGCCCACTCGGCTCTGCCAGCACATGTGCCTCGGTGCCGTTCCGCTGTCCCAATGCCTCCCCTTGTCACCCGCGGCTCCCAGTGGGTATGCTGCAGCTGCACCCGGTTTTGCCCTCGTGGCCTGGCCATCCTCTCATCTTCGGGTGCCACCCCCAGTGGCATCAGACCAGTGCCTCGCCAGCCCCTCTGGTTGTAATGTGGGTATTCCGGGTCAACTTGGAGGAGTGGAGGGTGGAGAGATAAACGCCTGTCAGAGAGGCGGTGACAGGCGGACCGGCAGGCTTGTTTGTTTTTTTGTTCTGGCACACCAAGTTCGAAGTGAGCTCTCGGGCGACAACCCGGATCAAAGAGTAGCACACATGGTACGAACGAGGGTCCCAAACGTGACATGTGCTGTGTCCCGGACTGAACCAACGCATCTCCTCTGTTCACTACCTGCCTGATCTACCCTCTGCACACAGGCAGAATTGCTTGTTTTTTTTTTAAAGTTTTCGGCTCGTTTGTTGTGGTATTTTGAAAATGTTGTTTGTTTCTGAATGCAATCCTTGCCTCTTTGTTATTCATACATAGGAGTGTATCAGTGCCTTGGCAGTCCCTCTGGTTGTAATGTGGGTCAACATGGACAACTGGAGGATAAAAGGAGCAGAACCACAGCCTTAACTCAAAATGCAAAAGGCATGCCACGAAGACTGTGCGCAACAGAGCGCCGGTCGCCGAGGCTCTAGTGGCAGGACATGCAAGGGCTGTTGGTTGGTAAATTGGGTAAAGGTCAGGCCTGGGCAACAAACAGCTGCGTATGCAAAGGGCTCAGCGGGACGGGCGCCCACTTGTGCAGGCAGACGAATGGTACCCGGTGTGGGTGTGGGTGTGGGTGTGGGTGTAAATGGGGAGGAACTCCGAGGAAGGTGTGGGTGTGGGTGTGGGTGTGGGTGTGGGTGGGGGTGTGGGTGTGGGTGTGGGTGTGGGTGTGGGTGTGGGTGTGGGTGTGGGTGTGGGTGTGGGTGTGGGTGTGGGTGTGGGTGTGGGTGTGGGTGTGGGTGTGGGTGTGGGTGTGGGTGTGGGTGTGGGTGTGGGGGCAGGCGTGGGTGTGGGTGTGGGTGTGGGTGTGAGTGTGGGTGTGGGTGTGGGTGTGGGTGTGGGGGCAGGCGTGGGTGTGGGCGTGGGCGTGGGTGTGGGTGTGGGTGTGGGTGTGGGTGTGGGTGTGGGTGTGGGTGTGGGTGTGGGTGTGGGTGTGGGTGTGGGTGTGGGTGTGGGTGTAAATGGGGAGGAACTCCGAGGAAGGTGTGGGTGTGGGTGTGGGTGTGGGTGTGGGTGTGGGTGTGGGTGTGGGTGTGGGTGTGGGGGCAGGCGTGGGTGTGGGTGTGAGTGTGGGTGTGGGTGTGAGTGTGAGTGTGGGTGTGGGTGTGGGTGTGGGGGCAGGCGTGGGTGTGGGCGTGGGTGTGGGTGTGGGTGTGGGTGTGGGTGTGGGTGTGGGTGTGGGTGTGGGTGTGGGTGTGGGTGTGGGTGTGGGTGTGGGTGTGGGTGTGGGTGTGGGTGTGGGTGTGGGTGTGGGTGTGGGTGTGGGGGCAGGCGTGGGTGTGGGCGTGGGTGTGGGTGTGGGTCGCCACTAGGACATAGTAGGGGTATGGCATCAACACCTGGTAACAGTTGGTGGCTCTCAGATTCAGCAAACATCACAAACATTGCTACAGTGGGGGAGGGGGGGGGCTGGGCAAGGGCAGCCCGCTCCCCAATCCAATGGGGTCATGCGCCAGCACAGCACTCAGCCACTGCAAGCGGGGCATGGCACATGTCCCGGACCAGAGAATTGCGCCCCAGAGACTCGCTGCAACGGCTTTGACCTTCAGAAGATCCAATCAGAAGAAGGGGTGTGTGTGGGTCCCATCCCCAGGGCTCCTTTTGGGGGGGGGGGGTCCAGCCCCCCCCCCCCCCCCCCCTCCGGTGGCGCTGACTTTCTGGAGGTGTTGAAGGCACCGAAGAAATTTTCTGGTCCAAACGAATTGGTGCCAAAGGCGCCAGAGAAAATTTTCGATCGACCGAAGGCCTGGAAGAAAATTTGGCCCAATCTTTTGGGGGGGGGGGGGGGGGGCACCCCCCCCCCCCCAGTGGTGCTGAGTTGTTAGGAGAAGCCCTGCCCAACCCCCGCTATGGGATACAGATGCGTGTGCACGACCGGCGCTGTTCAGCACAAAGCAGAAGTGCAAAGCAAAAGTCAAAGAGGAAAGCTCTTCAGTGACATGTCATAGGCGCCTTTCGCTGCAGTGAACAAAGTACGTGGAGTACAAGCATTCCCTGCACCGAGTGTCCTACGACTATCAAGCTGGCATCGACAAAGATTCAACGTGTCTCAGCAGTAGCCCCCCCCCCCCTGTAGAATGCGTGCTGGAGATTCAGAATCCCCTGTAGAACTTGGTTCGGTGCGTACGGCCATCGAGGCTGAGTGAGTATGCCCGTTGGTACTTCCGGGTGCATGTAATCCTCCGCGTGGCTAACCCAACAGCTGGTGGAAGAGCATTTTCAGTTGCCGAGAGTGGGACAGTCGTCCCTCTGCCCACAGGTGCCGCGTCTGCCCCTTGGCGTCCCTCCCACGCGGGGGCGGAATGCGTCTGTGGGACCAAGTGGAGCGTTGGTCCCACTGCTCCGCCGGATCCCCCGCCGTCCGCGTCCAGAGTTGCTGGACCGCAGTGCCACTGGAACTGACTGGGGGATGCCGCGCACGGCTCCCACGATCACCAGAGGCCACACCAATCGCGAATGTGGAAGGGGCGGACGCGTGGATGTTGCGGCGGTCACATGCGCCAATCAAGCGATGTGTTGCCGTCTGCAGCGGGGGGCGCCTATCGGCCTCCAGGGCGGTCCTTAACGGAAAAAAAAAGTGTTCCTGTACACAGTTTTCCCAAAAAAGCCCGCGGGCACACCATGTGTTGGCAGTGGGCCGTTGGCGGTAGGCGGTTGGCGACGGGCGGTCGGTGGCGGTTGGTGGTGGTTGGCGGCGGTTGGTGGTTGGTGATTGGTGGTTGATGGCGGTTGGCAGTGGTTGGCAGTTGGCGGTTGGTCGCCGCTGGCAGTTCGTGGTTGGCGGCGGTTAGTGGTTGGCGGTTGATGGTCCCTTGGGGCGGTCCCTAAGGGCGGTCCTTCACAAAAAAAAAATCTAGTCCCTTAAAGACCCCCTGTCGGCCTCTCGCCACTTGCCCTTCCCTTGAAACCTTTGCCTCCGCCGGCGGCGGCGCCCATCGGCCTCTCACCAGCTTGTGCCCTCCCTCTCCCTCTGCCTGATCTGTCCTTCCCTCGCGACTTCCTTTCCCTTGGTGGCAGGGGGGGGGGCGGGTCGGGTGCCGAACTCTGTGTTTAGGAATGCCGAATGCCATCGGGTTGAAGGGTAACAGAACCAATCGACAGCGTTGTGACGAGGCGCCATTCGCAAAATCACCGACTGCGGCTCTGTTGACTGCCTCTTGGGGCCTTTGTCAGGTGCGAATAGTGCGGCCCCATCTGACCCTGCCGCACGTCATGCAACGCCGTGGCAGGGACAGCGCAGGTCCAGTCCTCACATTGCCACCAGACTTGCTGCTAGCGTCTGCCAGCTCAGACATGCTCAGATGGAGCATGGTCCTACTGAGCCACACAATGGACGCAGTGCGTTCCTACTGAGTTTTGGTGGTGCAGGGGGCAGGTATTACTGAGTGGCCTTTGGTACGGGGCCGATTGCGACTGTGAACCAGTTTCTCTGCCGGACGCTAGTGGCATGTCTGATTGCCACCAACACCAAAGGACATCACAGCTCGTCCTTGGGTGCCTTGGGGGCCGCACAGACGCCCAACTCCCCCGCGCACAGGGCCGCCTGCAGCCCCTCGGCCCCGGGCTGCCGCACCACGTAGTTCTCCACGAAGTCCTCGTGCATCGTGAGGATCTCGTGGCACTGGTCCTCCAGCCGCTGCGCCGCCTCGGTCCGAGCCAACTTGTCCGCTTGCAGCAGCCGTTTGCGTTGCTCTGTGCATGAGGATGGGGCTGGGGCACGTCGGCCAATCGGGTGCACCACCAGGCCATGGCCTATAGTTACCGTTTTCTTTCTTTCCAAAAATTTCTTTTTTGGAAATTTTTCGAGAAAAATTTCCAAAAAAAATTTCCAAAATAAATCTCCAAAAAAGTGCCAGTACCAAGGGGCCGCAATAGATCAGGTGTGGACCCGCCACCATTGCTCCAGCCGCGCCTGCCCCACGGCCTTCAACTGGACGGGGGGGGGGGGGGGCAGCATTCTCCCAGCCCCCAAAGAAGCAACCAGGGGGGTCCTTTGCGGGGGGGCGCAGTGGGTCAGGTGTGGACCCGCCACTGTCGCTCCAGCCGCGCCTGCCCCGTGGCCGTCATTGCCTTCTCAGTTCTCAGTGTGTTATCATTGCCATTGGCCCAATCCCTACCTCCCCGGCTGGGGTCAGGGCCGTGGGCTCATGGGTTCTGGGCTTTAAGACCCGATCCCACTTTGCATGAGTCGGAGCCTGGGTCGTGGCGTTTATTCCGTGTCCCATGTTTGGGTTGCCTGTACTTCGGGTGTGCTTACTGTTGCTGGCCTCTCTGGGCCACACTCCCTGCGCTGATTGGTCCCAGTACCGAGGGGGGCAGGGAGGAATGGCAGCCTGGGCTCCTCTGCCTGACCCCCCCCCTCCCCCTGTGTGACATCCCGTCCGGTTGTTGTCTCTTTACGGGGCCCTGGACAGTCACCCGTTCTTCCCTTCGCATGTTGCGTCGGGTCGCTGCTTTCTGTCAGCCGCTGCGGCCGGTGCTCCTGCTGGTGTCGTTTCCGGAGCCCAGTGGTTGGTGTGCCGGGGCTTTGCTGGATGTGGCAGGATGTGCCGTTTGCGCGTCAGCGGCGCCCAGTAGCTGGTGTACTGGGGTTGTGCTGGTTGTTGCCAGGGTCATTTGACTGTTTTTGCTGTCCACACACCTCCAGCCTCATGCCATCCACAACCTGCCTCTCTGTGTTTCCATGTGTGTGAGCCCCACATGCCCTGCTCTGCATGGTGTCCCGGGTGATTTACGCTGCACAATGACCGCGCCGTCGTCCTTGGTTCTGCCCACCCCAGTTTTTTCGGAGGTTCCTTCTCTTGCCTGGCCCACGTTTCCTTTCCACAGGGCGCCTCAGGGGCCCCAGCAGGGCCACCCCCACCCACCCCCACATCAGGGAATTTTTCCTACGGATAACCATGAAATGTATGAAACGGCCCCGAACTTGGAGGTACACAAACTTTATATTTGGCCTTTGACCAGGGGGCCGGTAGAAAAAAAATTCCTGCTACCACCGCGGCATTTCTTTTTCAGGGGGCACCCCCGGAGGGGGAGGGCGGTACGAAAAAGATGTGCAAAGATTTTTTCCGGGTCCGAAAATCTGAGATTTCTTGAAATCTACCCCACCCCTTTGATTTTGGAAGGTGCAACAGGATACTTTTCAAGGTCTCCATTGATATTTTAGCTGATATGGGTGGTATTTGTGTACAAGGGCACCTTACCGGTGGCGCCCCACCCAGGCTGAACCATGGCGTTTTTCAGGATGCTTGCTCTCTGTGGCTGCATAACCCCTGCCCTCTCGGGGGCCCACAAGTGGGCAGAATTGCTACATAACCCCTGCATTCTCGGGGTTCCCCAGAAAAGGGGAGAAAATCAAACAGCACCACACAGCAAAAAAGAAGGGGAAAAAAGGAAGAAGATAGTTTGCCCTTTGTGTCCAAACCAGTTCTCAACTTCCTACAGGTTGCCCTAAGCAGGAGTTGACCCAGAGACTTTCCAATTTGAACACCACTGTTTTTCCACTAAGGTAGAGGCCAACTCTGACAAACACTGCTCAGGGATGGCATTGATATTTGGTCCAATATGTTGTTCATCCATTGTTTAGATCTCCTGAAATGTCTGAGTATTTTGAGTATAGACACAAGGGGTGAAAAAATGGCGCATCAAGGAAATTTTTCTTATGGCGCCTTTGGCGCCGACAGTCGGGCACTTCCCTGGGTTCTGCTTGCGAAAAAAATTCTATTGCCTTCGGCAGTGCACCTCAAAGAGAGGCTGACAGTCAGCCAATCAGTCAGTTAGCCAGGCCAGCAGTCAGACAGACAGAAACACACAGTTTGGGTTTTTTGTCAGTGGCAGACCCGGCTCCAAGCAGTGGGGAGGACCACTGTTCTCAGGCCATGCAGTGGCTGAACGGTAATGCAGCTGACCACAGACTTTTTGGTCGGCGGTTCGTACCCCGGTCGGGCGAAGATGGCGGCGGTGCGGCAGACGACAGTCCACCGACCAGGATTCAAACCGGCGACCTAAAACTCTGCAGTCGGCTGCGTTACCATTCGACCAGGATTTGTTGTGACAGCAATGTGCCTCCCCACTGCTTGGAGCCTTCTCAGCGATAACTTTTGACCCCCCCGCCACCCCCCGGCCCCCCACCCCCTCAAAAAAGTGATATCCAGTTTTCGGGGATAGAGGCCTCAGAATCAAAAAATCCATTGGGGGATTGTCTTATCGGGCAAAATAATGATTTTACAAGGGTTGGACATCAAATATCATGCCTTGGGGTATGCTACGCGAATGACCCCAACAAACAGGGGTATACGACACCTGCGCCTGCGCTTGATCTAACAACCTCTCTTCGAGGTGATTTCCTAACAAGTGCGGGACCTTTTTTGGGGGGGGGGGGTACCCCCAAAGGGGGAGGGGGGCATGAGAGAAAAAAAATTGTTCGAATTTTTTTTCCACCGGCCCCTGCCCTTGACCCACCCACCCCCGTATAGGTCACGGTCGCCACTAAGCCATGGCTTGTGCACCGCCCTCCTGTTCCAACAAAGAAACTGTTCTGAACTGATTTCATTGGGAAACAAGAAGGCCCGGTCCTTCGAGCCGGTTTTCCGGACCAGACATGCCCCCGGCAGCTCGCCAGGAACAACCCCTGCCCTGTGTGCCAAGCAGTAACACCTGCCCCACTCATACCCAGAACTCAGTAGGAACATGCGGCATCCAGTGCATGGCTCAGTAGGGTCCAGCCACGCCCGATGGTGTCTGGCTTGGCGGATGCCAGTGCCAAGCCAGTTCCTAACCCCCTCTCTCGTTCAGCTCCTACATCATCTGCGAAACCATAAGTTCAATGTTCGGGCACCTCGCTGGCAGACGCGTGAGCTTGCACACTGCCCCATGTGCTACACACTGTGTGCGTGACTCCCAATTATTTCAGGGCCTCGCTGGCGGGCCTTCTACTAGCACACTGATTCGCAGCTTTAGGATATGGGAGAAGCATCAGGAGTAGCAGGGCACAGTGCATGGGGGCGTTTTCGCACAGCGCGCGCACAGCGCGGGCACAGCGCCAATTATTACGGTGATTATCCAGGTAACAACCCTAAAACCACCCACCTGCGGAATCATGCACAATCAATTCAAAACTCAAAATTTCAAACATCTGATGCTTGCCATGGGTCCCAGGGACCTAAATTCTGCCCCCTATAGCCCCGTCCACTGCAGCAGCCATTCAATGACGTCCTTTCAATCTTCTGAACTTACCGAACTCCCGGTGGTGGAGAACAGCCAACTTTTCGCACAGCGCGCACAGCGCACGGTACGCCCCCCATGCTGGCCCCGGCGTTCCTCCTCCGCCCCCCACAGCAAAACGAAACAAAACAACTCAATGTGCGGAAACGCCGCAACTAACAACCAACACTGCTGCGCACTGGATGGCTAGTCAAACAGCCACCGTGCCTGCTTGTTCTGTCGGTTGCCTGTCGATGGGAAGTTCACAATGGGGCTCTGCCAGCCAGCCAGTGTGGGTGGCATTCTGACTACTACCGCCGCCCACTCCTCACACTCATACCACGGCCGCAACAGAGAGGGGGGCAATCGCGGGCTGGGAGTGAGAGACCGGAGTATTGGTGAATACAGGGGGGAAGAGACCGCTGACACTGGTGTTGAGGATCGGGCGACACACTGTGTGTTTTGGAGGATAGCAGTTTGTGGATGAGGGAGGGTACGTTGCCCAGCACACGCCTGGCGTGTGCCCGCCGCGCCCGGCATCCAAATGAATGTTCCGGGCATCGATTACAATGCTTTACCCCCAATAATCACTCCCTCCTCTAGCCCAGGAACGCTAAGCACAAGCACATTGTATGACTGTTGGCGATCAATTAAATTCCCATTTTTTCGCCCAACAAATGGGAATTCCCCTTGTAGACCCCATCATGACCACCCAAATCAAAATCAAAGAATCCCCCCCTTGTGCATGACGGACCACTCAAGTGGCCACACCGAAGAGTGGGAGTCCTGAACCCCAACTTGAGGGGCCACACCAAAGCGTGCGAAAACTTTGCCCGGTGCGCTAACGTAATCTCAGGGTGGAGTCGGGGGCATGTCATGCTGGGGTCATGCAGGGGCACCTGCTTTGCTTCCGTCCGTCCTTAGTCCCCGTGAGGCGAGTGTCTTCACTACTTTACTCGCCTTCCATCCTTTGTACGTGGCCTCCAGCTTCGACTTGTTGAACACGGTGTAGTCTCCCCCCGTGAACGTGTATCTATGCATCCGCTTGCAGAGACCTGAGGCATGAAGGGGGTCCATTGAGGGGGATCAATGGTCGGCTCCGATAGACTGAATGTCCTCGCCATAGACAATTTCAGCCACGAGTTTTAATGTGCGAGTGTGCTCATGAACATCAAAGTGTCCCCTTCTTGGTTGGGGTGCTCCACTAGTGTATGTACATAGATATGTACAGTGCATTCTGCGGGCAGCGAATTCCAAAAGTCAGATTCAACTCAGTCATTCAGAAGGCCGCTCAAAACACGATCCATAGCGTCGTCGGGCACCCCGACTATATGTTACCACATCCTCACTTCCCTGGCTGCATAGCATGGCACTCCTTCAGCCCAACCTAGCCCAACCTGGGTTGCGGCTGGCTGGTCAGTTTCAAAATGAACATGCAAAACAGGTGCATCAGTAAAGAGGAGGGGGTGGGGGTGGGGGGGGGCAGAGTGGCGGGAAAAGAGCTAATCACTGCATTCTGTTGAGCAGGAGATTCATCGAAGGGTGGGGGGCAAGCAGCACTGCTCGTGGCGAACTGCGGGTGTACAAGGGCTGGGCAGGGCGGCCCCCTTGGACAAGAAACAAGGAAAGACAGTAGATGGCCGTACAATGAGTCATATCTTGCCGACAGCGAGGGGGGTACAAGGGGCGTGTAGACCTTCAAAGGCGTCGTGCACGTGCACCACGCTGTTCACATAGTCCAGCCGCAAGTGGTGGCTGGTGGTCCCCTTCAGGCCGTGGCCATCTTTCAGCACACTCCCGCCCTTCTGTTCTGCAGCCGTGACCTGCAGCCGCTCCGTCAATTCTGTAACAAATGTTTTGCAGCCACTGCACCCTTGCTTGGCTTTATCCTGCGGTACGAGAACGGGCTGCGAATGCAATGGTGTGCCTACGTGGGTACACATGTGCTGTGTACCATGCTGCATGATGTGGTGAG
Organism: Eutreptiella sp. 'Long Island Sound 2002'; assembly: GCA_964036045.1. Taxonomy (NCBI): domain Eukaryota; phylum Euglenozoa; class Euglenophyceae; order Eutreptiales; family Eutreptiaceae; genus Eutreptiella; species Eutreptiella sp. 'Long Island Sound 2002'. The sequence goes on along the minus strand of OZ038400.1, from coordinate 3,419,827 downwards.
GTGAGGTGAGGTGCAGTGCAGCGCAGTGCAGTGTTGTCTTGTGTATTGTGATGTGGTGTGGTGTGGTGTGATGTGGTGTGGTGTGTTGTGTTGTGTTGTGTTGTGTTGTGTTGTGTTGTGTTGTGTTGTGTTGTGTTGTGTTGTGTTGTGTTGTGTTGTGTTGTGTTGTGTTGTGTTGTGTTGCGTTGCGTTGCGTTGTGTTGTGTTGTGTTGTGTTGTGTTGTGTTGTGTTGTGTTGTGTTGTGGTATGGTGTGGTGTTGTGGTGGGTGATGTGGTCTGCTGTGGTGTGGTGTGGTGTGGTGTGGTGTGGTGTGGTGTGGTGTGCCGAAGGCGCTGTTACCAAAAGGCAAAAGGCCGGGATGTCTACCCACGGGTACAGGTAAACGGGCTGGGCTGTGTGTGTTGTGTGCGCGCTGTGCGTAAGTGTGTAGGCCTCGGCAGGGGGAGGGGGAGTCGGGGAGACCTGGTGAGTTCGCCTCTGGCGACCGCGCTTATTCCAGGAGCTCCCGCTGCACCCCTTCCCTTTCTGCTTGCTGGTGCAGGCGTAGCTCCTGCAACGCCCACGCCATCGTGCTGCCCGGGCCCAGGCGGGCCTTCAGCAGTGTGGCACGCGCCTTGGCGTGGTGTGGTGTGGTGTGGTGTGGTGTGGTGTGGTGTGGTGTGGTGTGGTGTGGTGTTACCAAATGGCACTGGCCGAGATGTGTAGTATAGTGTGGTGTGGTGTGGTGTGGTGTGGTGTGCTGTGGTGTGGTGTGGTGTGGTGTGGTGTGGTGTGGTGTGGTGTGGTGTGGTGTGGTGTGGTGTGGTGTGGTGTGGCGTGGCGTGGTGTGTGATGTTGCGTTGTGTTGTGTGGTGCTGGTTGTGCAGTCAATTATCCCGTGATCAGCTGCCACCTGCTGACCAGGTGTTCAAGCTGAGCAAGAGGTGGATGGGACACACCGACCCGCTCTTCTTCTTGTTGGCCGCGGTCACTGAAACGGCCAACGAAACTACAAAGAGCCATGTCACCAGACGTATCAAACACATACTGCAACATGGAGGGCATTGGACAAAGGGGCAAAGCGCTGTGTCCTTCTGCGTGCAGTAAGCACTATGCAGCGCCACTATGTAGCCCACACGGTGCTTGTGCGCATCTCACAGTGCACTATCGCACGTTCCCTGAACTAGCCTTTGGTGGTGGTGCACAGAGTGCGCCGTTCATAGAGTGCGCGCTGCACCGTGTGCGCGGTGTGCAGTGTGCAGTGTGCAATGCTGAAAGTGCACAGTGCAAAGTGCACATTGTGCAGTGCACAGTGCTTATTTTATTTTATTTTTTATTATTATTTCCCACTCAAACTGTTCATCAAGTCCAACGTGAGCTCTCAGGCAACAGCCCGGATCAAGGGGTAGGGCATATAGTACAAACGAGCACAAACGAGCAGTGGCACAGTACCCCCGGGGGTATGCACAATGTCCAGTGGGTGCAGTGCGTGGTGTGCACTGTGCAATGTTCCCTTCCCATCAGCTCCCAACACTCAGTCTTGGCAGGCGCAAGTGTGGCCTTGTCCTCACATGGCGACGCCATCTGAACGCCACTTTTCTGACCACACTTGTTTGTAGCACATAACATGACATGAGCGATCTGGTTGTAGCTGGACAGAGGAGCTGGGTCATGCATGTGACGGTTGTTTATGCTCAAAACAGTATTGTGCAGGAGACCCCTTCCTCTTGTTGTGCCACCTTGTTGTGCCATGGCCGATGTTCCAAAACCCCATGTGGCTGTGATATGATCTGATTCTTGTTGTACGACAGGTTGTGCACAAGCAGGGCCTTGCCCAAGCATGGACTCCCCGTCGCAGCAGGGATGTTGTGCCTGACTTCAGCCGTAATTGCACTTGTACTTTGGCCGCACGCCTATGCAGGGCATGAACACACATGTGATGTAACCAAAGCACGGTACACACTGCACATCATTTCCAGCACACCCATATCCAGTTTTCAATCATGAGCTGTCGTCCAGATTGCTATCACTCGCGCACGCTTGTGCGATGGGCTAAATTGGCTGTCTCGGCGGCCCCAAATCACCTCGAAAAGAGGTTGTTAGATTAAGAGCAGGCACGGACGCCGTAAAACCCCCTTTTTGGGGGTCGTTCGCGTGGCATACCCCAAGGCATGATATTGAATGTCTAACCCTTTGCAAAATCATTATTTTGCCGGACGAAACGACCCCCCAATGTATTTTTTGATTTTGAGGGCTCTATCCCCCTACACCTACACTGTGGGCTGAGCATACCCAACCCCAACTGCATTATTTCTTGCAATGTTGTATTTAAATCCATGAAGAACCTATTCCTTTCAACAGTAATGAGGCTCAAAAAACGCACATTTGGTGGAGGCACGACACAATGCGAGCCACCATGCAATGACAACAGAATACATTGGTGTTCTCCCACAAAGCTTCACACAATTCGTCAGCATTTTGTCTGCAGCTCAATATCGACCGGTCAATCAACCAATTTGCACATCAATGAACATTTGCTGCCCCTCACAAAATGTGGCGATCCGATATCAAGGGAAACCTGTGCATTTCTGCCATCCTTTTTTTGACCGGTTGGGCCAACGCAAACTCCTCCCAGAATCGGTGTGTGCACCATGCATTCTCTGGGTAAACAGAATGAGGCAAAACCAATAAAAATGGCCTATCTGGGAACAAAGCCCTAGGGTAATATTCTGCAATGGGAACCGCTCAAGGTGCTGTTTCCAGTTGAGTGGGAACAATGGTTTACATGCAAAAACCCTCAATTGGGTTAGCCTGGGCAAACAGCGGCATTGGAAAATAAGATCAGCCTTGGCTCTCAACTGCGTGCCCTGCCCTCTGGACCGCATTTGTGGACCCTTGGCACATCGGGGTGGGGAAGATGTTGCGATTGCGACGGTACTACTACACGATATTTGCTCCCCTGGGTCCTTTCCTTTTCCCAAATCCCGTGGTGTGCATGCAGATACATTCAATAAAGGAGGCAAATGTGGATCCGTGAGGCAGTCCCCGCCGTATTGAGGAAGAGATTGAGTGGGAGGCATTGGAAGATGCTACTTCTGCAGAAGCGTATGGTTTCTTCCTGTTTTGAATTTAGATGCCCCAAGATGCTGGGTATTTTTTTCCGGGGCAAGGCACCCGAGGACAGGGGCCTTTGCAGAAATCGAGCATGCAATGCAGAGGGCCTCCTCATAGTTGAGGACAGGGAACAATCTTTCGGCTCGGGAGCAGGCATGTTAGGGTTGGAGGCAGGTTTTGAGAGGCATCCATCGTAGCAAAAATGAAATTCCGATTTTGGGTGAAAAACCAAGCGCATGGATGCTTCGAGTGCTGGAGCCAGTGGATGGGGTAAGTACCAATGGACCACCCCCTCCCCGCCGCATACCACAATCCGCGCCTACCTCCTCCTCAGCCCCTCCTGCCCATCCTGTTCTCTCAGAATTGTTCATGCCACTAGTGCCGTGTCCCTGTCAAAATGGCCAACCACCAACTCCCCAACTAGAAAGGGGCCGCTCCCATATCCCCAACTAGCCAGTCCATATCCCCAACTCGAAAGGGGCCAGTCCATATCCCCAACTAGAAAGGGGCCGGTCCATATCCCCAACCGGAAAGGGGCCATGCAAAAAGTGTGGATTAGGGCTCCGTATCAAAAGCGGCCCAAAAAGATGGCACGCTGACGCTCCCCCATGAAGGCATACATGCAAACATTCAGCAAGAGAACGGGGCAAATAAGACGGTGCTTGATATGATCTTCTTGGGCAGCAGGGAACAGCAGCATCGTGACCTTGCTGAAAGTTAGACCGCCAGGAACAGTTGGTGTGCTCGGGTCTGGCAGGAGATGTGCCCAGTCTGCCATCCCAAGTGCAGGGTCCTCGGGTGAAGCACTACTCTGTGGAAGCAGCAATGGGTGGGTGGTGCGGTGCATTCCATGAGCTTCTGCCAAACCTAGCCCCCCCTCCCCCCCCTGAACACACACACAATATATGCGACAAACAGGCACTTACAGTTGCACTGAGTGCTCGATTCTCGTAAAGGCAGCAGACAAGAAAAGCCCTGACCTTCGGCGGCTAGGCACCTTTCGAAAAAATAATAAACACTCCACACACACACACACACACACACAATGAGAACTGCAAACAAGAACAGAGCAAGAAAAGCGGTGAAAGAAAACTCCTCAGGAGCTGCAGGGCAGCCCTACACACACACACACACACACAAACACACACAATTTGATAACACCTTCATGTGATTGGCCTGTGGAGACATACACCCAGTTGGGCACTTCAGTCAGCCCCCCACCTCCATTACACAGTTCAACGCAACAACCTGGCTGTACCCTCTGGGTCCCTCCACCCCCTATGCATGCCTGCCGTTCTGGATTCGTAGAGGTTAGCTGTGGGTCATGGCTGGGGGCGAGCAACACAAAAGAGAGCACCGTGCCCTTCACACCTCCAACACAGCCAACACCCGGTGGGGACACGGTTAGACCCTGGACCTGCACGGTCCCTGATCCCCTGAGCGCGCACTGCTCTGGGAAGTCCCTCCTAGCTGTTGAGGGAATGCCTGCCCTGAGGGATGACGTGTGTCAGTACAGGGGGGGGGGGGGGTCCTGGGAGTTTACCAGAGCAAGATGGTGAGGCAGCGAAAGAAGGCGCGGTGCAACAATCCACAACAGTGCGGTACCAAGTGCATACCACACACAGGAGCACCATCGTGCGTTACCTCCTGTGAGCCTTAAGATCGGCCCCCAAATCCAAATACAAATACTTCCTCCCTCCCTCCCTCCCTCCACCTCCCCTCCTTCCTCCCTCCCTCCACCTCCCCTCCTCCCTCCCTCCCTCCCTCCCTCCCTCCCTCCCTCCCTCCCTCCCTCCCTCCCTCTCCCTCCCTCTCCCTCTCCCTCCCTCCAGCCCCCAATGAGCAATGAACTGGAAGGGGCTGCCCCGTGTCAAATCACCAAAACTGTTTCCTCAAGGCGAGTCCTTTTTTGGCCCTTCAAGGCAGAGAGTCAGCACTGTGTACGGGCGCATAGGTCGCCCAACAGAAATTGAAAAACGCAAGCGAAATCCCGACATTTCAACCGAAAATCGAGCCATGGGTCAGAAAAGGTCAAATACGGCACAATGCGGTGATTAGGGTCCGTGCAGAGTGCAGACCAGGTCGGCCAAAAAAAGTTGTGGGGCGGGGGGGGGGGGGCATCGAGGCTGGCAGGGACTTTGTAGTACACACGGTGTCCGGTGCTTGGCGTTTGTGCGGCCTTTTGTTCAGCACCTGCCTCCCTGACACCCTGCAGAGCACAACTCGTGGATTCCTGTGCTCTCAAAGAAGAAGAGAGGCTGTTGGGGGAGAGAGGGAGGTCAGAGAGGGAGGTCAGAGAGGGAGCACGGGAGGCTTTGTGCACTGAACCTACTTTTCTGCGAGGGCTGCGTAACTCAGGGGGCAGGCGGGCTTTCAATTGGAGGGGGGCTCAATAGAGCCCCTGGGTAGACCCGCCCCCCCAAAAGGGGCTCAATTGACGGGACCCCCCAAATCCTACCGAGACTGACCCCCGGGCCGCGGAGGTGACCCAGACCCAAAAATCGGCAAAAAAAATGGGATTTTTGGAATCAGCGCGTCGTCACGGGGGTTCAGAAAAGTCATCATTTGCCATGGATTTTGACCATTTTTAATGCGCAAAAAAAATTTCCACGCCTTCGGCACCAGACTTCATAATAACTGATTAATAGTCCTGTCAACTGAGCCCTTTTCCCAGACCCCCCCCCCCCAGTTTGGGGGGGGCTCTATTGACCCCCCCCCCCCCACCAGCCGCCCCCAGTTGAAAACCCTACTGCCCAGGTTGTTGATCGGGGTCATTTGTGGGGGGGATCTGGGGTACGGAGGGGGGGCTTAGGCTGACGCAGCGCCACTGCCCTGGACCAGGTCCTCCACGTCCTTCCACAGCAGATCGATGCGAGCGCCAGCCGCTTCGTACTGCCCAAACGGGGCCATGAAACCCTCGCCTTCGAGGACTGCGGCGGCTGCGTGCATCTCCTCCAGCTTGCTGCGAGCTTCCTTGTGCTCCCTCGTGAGGGTCACACTAGGTGGTGGCACGTCCGAGGCGGCATCCGGGGCTTGAGACAGGGGAGGGGCGTCGAAAGGCTCTGTCCACCCACTCATCAGCGTCTGCAGTCGGGAGTGCTCCAATTCGGCAATTTCCTGCAGGTGAAATATGGGATGAATGGATGGGGTGCCAGGTGAATGATGGGATAGGGTGTGCGATGGGGTATGGGATGAATGATTGGAAGGTGTTTCTATTGTTTTGTCTTTGTTTTGTTTTGTTTTTTTTTTCTCCTCCGCTTTAGCCGAGTCCATTCCGTGAGTTCAGGAGGGCAATGAGGAGACAGTAGTAGGCACGTCCTAATTCAGTTGAGATGAGCGAAGGTACCGTTGGAACCTTTGGTAGGCTTGCCCTGTTTAACATTGCCACCGGCCAAGAGCTACGGCATTGCATCCACTCAAAGGCACATAACTTCGAAAAGGGAGTTGGAAAGAGGGACGATGCAAAAGGGTGTGTGAAAAACACACTGTTGAAAAATGCACTGTCAGAGCGGATGTCGATTCGAAGGGGTGTATGAGGTACAGCATAATTTCGGTGAGCTGAGCGAAGGTGTTGGTGAAAGCTTTGGTACCCCCCCCCCATTGAAATCTCCCCCCATAGCGTGTGACTGTGGTACTGTGGTACTGTGGTACTGTAGTACTGTGGTACCCTCCACTGATGCAAGCAAAAAGAACACAATTGAAGCGACTTTTGCATTGATGCTCTGCCAACGTGATTCATGTAACACGGATGTTATTGGGGGTCCAAAGGAACGGTAAAGAATTTCTGGGTACGAGAATAGCAGACTTTGAACTGTTGTGGCCCATTTGGTGAAGGCCCTACACCAGTGGCCAACACATGTGCACCAAATGTGCACGAGTGGTACCATATACGGTCACTGGGAGAAAACATCTTGGGTCTGAAAAAGGGATACGACACCTTGTACACCGCCTTTGGAGAGAGAATATCACAGAATACACACAGGTGACTAATTCGAAGTAATGGGAAAGCAATGCAAGAACGTGTGTGTGACAGATGGGGAACACAAACCACCACAATAGATATTGCGTAGCAAAACAGTGAAGTGACGGTCCCCCCCCCCAGGAGGGGGGGGGGGATTTCAAGGGGCGGGGGGGGGGGGGGCACAAGGCCTTGGTGGCGGGGGGGGGGGGGTAGGTGTGCAAGGCGGGCCGCCACCTCCCAAGAGCTACAGGATTGCACCCACACGAAGGGAGTCGAGAGAAAGGGTCGTGAAGCAACGGTCACGCAGCTACTGATATGGCCCCTGTGACACAGGCTATACAGTCCCTGCTCAAACCAGTGCTGAATGTTGCCTTGATGTCACCCATGGGGCTGTCGAACGTTGCATAGGCTGGCTTGGGTCAGCTCATTCCCCTCCCTCAGAAGTCGAGAGAAGGGGGGGGGGGTCGATTCTTCGTTCCCATGAGGGGTCCATTGGCATTGGGGGCAGGGGTGGTACCCTCCATCCACCACCAGACCGGGTACCCCGCCCCCGTGTCCAGCGAGCAATAAAGTCCCCAAATAATAGGGTCCAAAACACCAAGTGTTCCTTGGACAGGCCGTTCGGTGTGCGCGGCCAGGTGCAAGCAGAGAATGAGTCATAGTGGGCAATAGAGGTCCTATGGTTGAGGGTTACCAGTACCTTGCATCCTGTTGTACAATTTTTACAAGCATCATGGCAAGGCGCATCACAACTCTGGCATTCCAACAGTATTTCAAGTATCATGCAGTAGAGCCGCGACACACATTGTCCAGGCTGTTCAGCAAGGCGCCGTTGTTTAAGGTGGAGTGGGAACTGACCACAGTACGGACGTCAGTGACAATAGGAAGAGACAGGGCAGGAGGGTAATCAAAAATGCTCCTAACGTAGCCTAAAGGCGCGATCCTGACCTAAAACCCATTGGTGCGGGCGCCTGACGGCGCCTTACTGGACATCATAAACATTTTGTGATGGCGCCTATTCGCCCCAACTGCCGTTTCACTGGACCGGGGGGGGGGGGGGGGGAGGGTACACCGCCACCACCACAGAACACCCGCAGGGCACCTGCAACTTCTTGTCCAGGTCACGAGCGGCGTTGTCAAACACGAGCTCACGGCGGTACGCATTCCGGAGGGTCTTGAGGATGGCGTCATGCCCAGGCTTCGAGAGGAAGAACATGACCGGCCGGGGGTCAACAGGGATGAAATTGTTGTCCAGGATGTCCGCTTTGGTGCCGACCATGGCCCGCGAGGAGGGGGTGGGGGGCACCTCCAACGTCTCGCTGTCGGGCGCGCAGACCTGCAGCTGCGCCGGCGCCGGTGGGTCAACGGCGGAGCCCACGCAGCGGATGAGGCGGGCCAGGCCGCGCGGGACATGGGGTGGGGCTGCACGCAGCGCTCTGTGCATGTCCGAGGCTCTGCAAGGACAACGGACATGCCCCGGGTTGGGTTGTTTTTGGTACCCCCGTATCCAGCAAACTATAAAGTCCTCAAAAAGTACGGTCCGAACAGGAGTGCTTGTTGGACACGCAGTTCGGCAATAAACTAACTAATCTAACTGGTACCTAATTAATTCAGGTACCACAAAGATACGGTCCAAACAGAAGAGTTCATTGGACAAAGCGTTTGTTGGACATGGGGGGGTAACCCCCCCTTCCACTTTGTGCAACCCACAGCAGAGGCACCCGAGCCTAATTCTGACATTGCAACCACCTCCTTGCACAGTGAGGAGGCTACACAGTGCCAACTCAAACAGTGATGCTGAGGGCGCTGCTCTTTGTCAATAAATGTCACCAAGGCATTGAAAGTGTACACAGCAGCACAGGGTGCATGGTGCATGCTGACTTGGACTTGCAGTGTGTTTGTGTGGAGTCTGCTGTTGCAATCAAGTTGCCTGGTTTTACCCCGCCCTCCCCATGTCCAGCCCCCCCCAGGGTACACGGTTCCCCCCACCCCGGGGGAACCGTCACCAAGTGACGGGTTCCCCCCCTGGGGGGGGGGAACCGTACACCACTCCCGACCAGCCAATTCTAGTATAACCCAACTAAAAATTTTCTTCGGCGCTTCGGCGCCTGTGATTTCCTATTGATTTCTTATTGTTCATGGGCCAAGTGACGGTTCCCCCCCTGGCCCAAAGCAGGGCCTGTTCACCAGAGCCCAGACATTGTGTGTGGTGTCACTGGTACTTCGGTGCATTGTTCAGGATGCAGTGCCCCCCAAACACAGACACACACACAGGGGCATACGCACCCAGTCCAGTGTGGCGTACCCCAAGACCCTGTGAGGGTGCCTCGCGCGCAGTGTGCTGAGGCCCGGCTGGCGTAGAACGGCGGTACCATGCAATGTCGCCCAAAAGCGTTTATAGGGGCCGTAGCATCACAGATGGGTGGCCAATGGTTGTGTTTGGGTGGAACAATGTTGGGGTCTAAGAGTGGGCAGCAGGGCCCCTTGTGCATGCGAAAATATCGGTATGTTTGACTAGGTTTTGCCTCCTTTGCTTTCCACAGTACACATGTCTATGAATGCTGACCTTTTGGTGCCGGCCAGTAATGTCTTTTACCTAAGAGGCACCACAGGGGAGTGTGTGCCTGTTGTGGGCCTCTCATCCTTCCCAGGGTGTGTCACCATCAGCTATGAGCGCTTAGGCCATACGCAGCTTTACCGTGATTGCCCCTTGAAGCGTCTTACCTTCCTCATTGTCCACGCGTCACCCGCTTGTGTGTGCCCACCGCCTGCCTCCTCCTGTCTTGCCCCCTCGGCCACAGAATGACCTCCCTAGCAGGGGGTGTGGGCAGCTGCAAACCATCAATTCCCTGGGGATGAGATCCTTGGAGTGGAGTGGGACCGTTGATGCTAACCACCTAGGCCACCGCGTCCCTGCCTGAAAAGGATGTGCAGTACACTGGTACGTGACATGTCTACCTCAGCGTGCGGTGTGTGCACGCGGTGCGCTGAGGCACCTTCTGCGGCATGCCCAGGGGCCGTGTGGCCATGCCCGGATAGGCCATGTGGGCGGGCGCCCGTATGGACTCCCCCAGCCCCTCCCCAGTGGCATGGACTCCCCGGCGGATGCCTGCTCATCCAATCGGAGGCGCAGGAGAAGCCCCCACATTCTACACAACGCTTCGGGCGCTTGGCCCCGCCTGCCCAACGGCTGTCATTGCCTACTGTCCAGGCTTGCTACAGTCCAGCGCTGTTCACCATCTTGCGCTCTTGTTCATCCCACGGGTGGGCGACTACAACCGGTCCTGATGCAACCCAAGCTAAGTGTTTGCACTGTGTGCGCACTGCGTGCATATTGCGCACGCAGAGGCTAGGATACTCACCCAAGAATACCTGTCACCTGTTTACTAGAGGGAAGACTGAAAGGTGTCAATACCATAGGGTTGGCCAGGTGTCCATCGATACTGCTGGTTGTAGTTATAACCAACAGCATCGTCGAAGAAGAACTGTCCGGTCTTGGTGTCGACTCGCCACCATCGAGTATCGGCGATCGAGAGCCTTCAAGCGACGATGACCACGTTGACTTCTCTGCAGTTGTGGACGTGGCCATACCGATCGATGATCTTGAGCATCTCGGTTCACGTACTATCTGTCGGGAAGAGTACTCTGCAGGGCGAATTGAACCGCCTCTACGGATACGAGGCTCGCTGCAGTGTCGGCAATGACGACGTCGAGATCCGGGTTGTGTCGGCTGTGTACACTTTGTCGATGGGCCTCTTCTAGGGGGAAATGGTTGACAATTCAAATATGCCACATCCTAAATGCTTGGGAAGCCAAAAAAACCCTGGTACGGAACCAAAAACTTGTGAAAAGGGGCCAAAACTAGGGTTCGAGTATTTGCCGACATCCAAAACTTCGCACT
>OZ038400.1:3381767-3408670 GCA_964036045.1 Eutreptiella sp. 'Long Island Sound 2002' | reverse complement strand
AGGGTTCGAGTATTTGCCGACATCCAAAACTTCGCACTGCGTGCATGGCATTCCCCCACCCCCAACTATCTTTCAAAACTCGGGGGGGGGGGGGGGGGGGGGGGGGGGGGGGGGGGCAGTTGGGGGGGGGGGGGGTCCAGCCGGGGGTCGGGGGGGGGGGGGTTCCTCCCGGGGGTCCACTAGGCTGCGGCAAGCTGCAAGCTCAAGCCCAAACAGGTGGGTGCCTAAATGGGTCAACAGGGTCCAGTAGGGGCAAAAAGATGACTTTTCTCAAAAATGATCCTAGACCATGTGCGACGCTAAAACAAGTGTTTTTGGACCGTTTTGAGCTTGTGGTGGCCCATTTTGGTCCTCCGAGAAATCCCAAAATGCCTTGAAAATGGGCTGTTTTGGGACCAAAAATGGGTCAAAAATGGGTCAAAACCGCATTTTTCCAAAACTCATCCTAGACCATTTGGGGTGCACCAATGGGTGAAATGAGCCCATTTTGAGCCCATTTTGGGGCATTTTGGCCCCTCAGAAGTCCAAAAAGCCTTGAAAGTGGGCCTCGTGGTGATGGGGTTCACATCCAAGCTGATTTCACTTTGTCAAGAGCCATCAATGTGTGAATCATTCTTGATGTCCCTCACCAGTCATAGCTGATGTTCCCTCCCCCACCAGCTCGGTCCCAACATTCAATCTTGATTAGGGTTAGCCCTAGGGCTAGGGTCACCGAGCTGGTGGAACCAGTCTTGGTTTTATAACCCTTTTTAGTGTCCAGGGTGGACCTACCAGGTTTAGCAGCAGCAAGCAGCAAGCAGCAAGCAAGCAGCAAGCAAGCAAGCAAGCAGCAGCACGCGCGAAATGGCTAAAAATCAGAACTCCGTCGTGGTGCTTTGGATTTGGTTGAAATTTTGGTGCATGATACCTATGGGTGTGAAGTACAATCACACAAAGTTTGAGCATGAAACTCAACGGTGGCGGCCGGGAACGGGATTCGCAAGTGGCGGACCTCAGTTTCAAAAACTGCAGTTTAGGGCCAAAAACAGCCATTTTTGGGCTTAAAAAGCCCTGGAACACATTCAAAACGGCCAAACGAAGGGAAACGGTGGGTACACTCCACGTGCGGCTTGACTTCCCCATGTCAACGAGCTCTTTGTGGCCCTCTAACTCCATGATATGTCGTGGAAACGGCCGAAAAAGGCCCCCAGAAGCTCCAAATGCCGACAGCCACAAGCCAAGAATAGGCCATATCTTTGGCTACATGGCTCAAAATGCGATTCCGAGGGCACCTACTCCACCCGCAACCCCCCACTTTTTGTGGTTTCCACCCCTCAAAATTGCCCAAATGGACGTCTAGACCCCCATACCTAGGCCCACTAGGTTGCGGCAAGCTGCGAGCTCAAGCCCAAACAGGTTTAGCAAGCAAGCAGCAAGCAAGCAGCAAGCAGCAAGCAAGCAGCACGCGCGAAATGGGCCAAAATCAGAACTCCGTCGTGGTGCTTCGGATTCAGGTGAAATTTTGGTGCATGATACCTATGGGTGTGAAGTACAATCACACAAAGTTTGAGCAAGAAACTCAACGGTGGCGGCCGGGAACGGGATTCGCAAGTGGCGGACCTCAGTTTCAAAAACTGCAGTTTAGGGCCAAAAACAGCCATTTTTGGGCTTAAAAAGCCCTGAAACACATTCAAAACGGCCAAACAAAGGGAAACGGTGGGTACACTCCACGTGCGGCTTGACTTCCCCATGTCAACGAGCTCTTTGTGGCCCTCTAACTCCATGATACGTCGTGGAAACGGCCGAAAAAGGCCCCCAGAAGCTCCAAATGCCGACAGCCACAAACCAAGAATAGGCCATATCTTTGGCTACATGGCTCAAAACGCGATTTGGAGGGCACCTACTCCACCCGCAACCCCCCACTTTTTGTGGTTTCCACCCCTCAAAATTGCCCAAATGGACGCCTAGACCCCAATACCTAGGCCCACTAGGTTGCGGCAAGCTGCGAGCTCAAGCCCAAACAGGTGGGTGCCCAAATGGGTCAACAGGGTCCAGTAGGGGCAAAAAGATGACTTTTCTCAAAAATGATCCTCGACCATGTGCGACGCTAAAACAAGTGTTTTTGGACCGTTTTGAGCTTGTGGTGGCCCATTTTGGTCCTCCGAAAATCCCAAAATGCCTTGGAAATGGGCTGTTTTGGGACCAAAAATGGGTCAAAAATGGGTCAAAAACACATTTTTCCAAACCTCATCCTAGACCATTTGGGGTGCACAAACGGGTGAAATGAGCCCATTTTGAGCCCATTTTGGGGTATTTTGGCCCCTCAGAAGTCCAAAAAGCCTTGAAAGTGGGCCTCGTGGTGATGGGGTTCACTTGCAAGCCGATTCCACTTTGTCAAGAGCCATCAATGTGTGAATCATCCCTCCCCCACCAGCTCGGTCCCAATATTCAGTCTTGATTAGGGCTAGGGCTAGGGTTAGGGCTAGGGTTGTGGTTGCTGTTAGGGCCTGCAGCCCTCCTTCACGTCAAAAATTTTTTCTTGTTGTTTGAACACAAATATGATTTCTCTACAAAATTTTGAGTATTTTGAGTATAAACACATAGTATGAAAAAAAAATTTGGCGCCTTCGGCGCCGGACAGTTTTCTCTAGAGACACTTGTTGGTGGCCGACCCGGCACCACTATCTTTCAAAACCCGGGGGGGGGGGGGGGGGCTGGGGGGCGGGACCGGGCCCGGCCGCCCCCCCGTGGTTCATCCCTCCTTTCTACCCTGGTTGGTCCTATTGGCGCTATGGACTCTACTGGGTCATGCTTGCATGTGGGTCAGGGGTCACACCTTCTCTGTGCTTGCTGGCGCTGGCTGTGTAAGGAGGTGGGAGTTGGGGTGGTGGGGGAGTTGGCAAGTAATCCGGCTGTTCCCAGATCATCACCTCAACAAGAGGGTGGTGTGTGCCCTCGCAGGTACTCCCACTGTGTCACAAGGTCATGCATAAACAACGGCGCTGTCCAAATTCAACCATCGAAACTTAGGTTCAGAGCCCAGCGCTGACGCATTGTGTCCCTGAAGTTCTCCTGACGACCGGCGGTGTTTCACACGCTCCTGCCAGGCTGCGACGATGGCCCTCTCCACGCATGTCCCTACGGGCAATTTCTTTTTGCCGCAATGCACATTGAGGCGCTGGAGCACGCTGACCCGGGGCAACAGTGTGAGGGCAGGGACGCCATCTTTCAGACAGGGGGGATGTGCCATCAAGGCTGGGTGAGCATGCCGGTACTTCTGGGTGTACAGATGTGTTCACCTTTCGAGGAGGGAGCCCTCCGCGCGTGCCCAGGGGGGGTGGGCTGTCCACGCGTTGGGTTGGGGAAAGCCCAACAACGGCCAAAAGGTCAGTGTGCGCAGATGCAATAGCAAAGGGGCTAACCCCTGCGTTTGTTTGGCTGCGTGCAAAACGGTACAAGCAAAAAACAACAGCAAGCACCAAAACAATATCAAGGCTGACAGTAAAGGAGAGGAGTCAAACGGTTCCGGTCATTCAACCAAATACCAAATGGATAATGAAGTTCGAGAAGTTGAGATCCTGAAATGCCTGGTGTTGCTGAAGCTGCAGAATCTGTGGCAGTTGCTGATAAGTTGCTGAACCTGTGGGAATTCATGAAGTTTAGACCTCCCCAAAAGAAGGCACACCACCGATGCTGGGGACTGAGCTGTGACCGGAGTGCCCACCATCGGCTGCCTGTGTCACATATGGAGGGGAAGAAGGCTTAGCTCTGGGCACCTGATGATATTGATAATAGGGGGGGGATGACACGTGTGCCGGTTGGTACTTCCATGCGCACGCACCGGTTCGCGTTGTCAGAAATAAATTGTTTACATGGCTTGTCCCAAGCCACGGGGAAAGATCATTTTTACGAGGTGGGAGTGGTATGGTTGTTCCTCTGTTCACAGGTGCTGCTTTTGCCCCTTGGCGTCCCTCCTCTACCGGCGCCGGGTGGGGGAGGGGGGGGTAAAGACCAAATTAAGAGGCATGGGGGGATGGGGCGCAAGTGGAGTAAAAAGTAATCCACGTAGACCTCGTCGCTGATAAGAGTGCACAACCCCTCAGAGTTGCATTGTCCACTACCCAATGCATGTCTGGCGGCTGAGTCACCGCCCCGGGCCTCACCAAAACAACAAGATTTATAACACAACAACTCAACTGCAAAGAAGTGACCGACTCGTCCGGTAACCGCATCACTGGACAAATGCAACTCAGCTTAGCAGTCCCGTGTACCAACTGCTAAACCGGGAATGTCACGTGCATCCGCTAACCGCCAACTGTCTGCGGCCCATCCCTTCTTGGGGGGTCGCAGCAGCATTCGCGATCCGTCATAGAAGTGGGTTGCAGGCACCAGCAGAATGCGGTGTTGAGCGTCGACAACTCTTCACGAGCAGGACCCAGGTCTCCTTTCAGCCTTGTGTGGCTGAGCGCAGAATGCCCGCCGCACTGCTCACCGTCGCGGCATACCGCCCCTGCGGCGCCCACTCCCCTGCCAACAAATACCACGTGTGCAATCGATTCGGTGGCAACAATTGAAAATCACATGCACCAGCATGCTTCAAAAAGAGCCCACTTATGCCCAGCCACCGTCTCCCTGACGGCAAGTGCCAGCCTCACTGGCATTTGTAACCGACAGTAACCGCCCCCAACCGCTTTGGCACCCTCTTCCAACCGCCTGTCTAACCGCCTCTGGGGCCGCCTCGGGGGCTTTTGGGGTCCCTTGCCTTCTATTGCATCCCTGGTGGTGGCTGTGGCGGAGGGCGAGTGGTGGCCAGGGCTGAGGGTGTCCTTTCGAACGGCTGACGACGCAACAACAACACAAGATATTTCGGCACTTTTGGCACCGGCAGCATTTATAGCGCGTGGAACCCCGTTGTATCGGACCCTCAGTCCTTCGTTGATTTGATAGGGCTTTCAACATGTCCAGCACGTCCGAGCAGTGCGACGAGGGGCGCGGGCGTGCAGCACCTCCACGCGACCCCAGACAACAGACACAACGGAAGCAGCTTTGTCAAGGGGTTTGCCACGAGCAGGGGCCCGGCATCGGTGGCAGGAGATACCCAGCCTAGTCAAGTTGGGACTGGGAGCCCAAATCGTCGACCTGCCTCGAGCTGCACGGGAGGTCAAGGTCAAGGATTAGATGGAGGTCATCGGCACCAACCGTGACCGAACTGCCCAACTCTGCGGAGCAGGAGGTTGGGAGCCAGAAAGATGGGGGACATGGGGGTGAATGCAGGGCAGTGGGGGGCAACTGGGCTGTGCTTAAGCTTGTGCCTGTGCCTGTGCCTGTGCTGGCGTCCTGCCCGTGCCAGCATGCGGATCGCTGCCAGTGCCATGGCTCAGTCCGCGTATGCCCCTGCACGTTGCTCAGGTAACAGACTTTGGTGCTCCGCCGGCCTTTCCCGGCTTCCAGTGGGACCTGAAAATTTGGGGGTCAGAATTCAAAGATTCCCAAACAAATTCGTGTCGCCGAGGCCCCCAGCCCCCCCCCCCCCCCCCGCGCCGCCGCCGAACACCCCACCCGCCTCCACTTTCGAGCCAAACCTTGAAACTCGGGCCTGCTGGCGACTTTCCGGCCCAAAACCAGGGAAACCCCTGTTTTCGAAGGTGCCCATCACGAAATCACGAAAAAACAACGAAATCCACCAGCCCAAAAGAACAGTGGCATGAGGACCTTGGCGATGGTGTGGCGACGCTATTGTACTCCGGCGGATGGGGCGGAGTCTTGAGGGGGAGGACATCGGGTGCGGGTGGATCCTACTGAGTCGCTGATCATGTGCGGGTCCTGCGACGCATGGGATTCGGGTCCTGACGGCTTCCCTCATGGCAATGGCTCCGCCTTCACTCATGGCAATGGCTCCGCCTCCTGTGGCACGGTCAGGTACACCCGCTGGTGGCCCCGGTGCAGCCCGGAGTAGTCCATGAACTTCAGCCGCATCGACCGGGCCATGTGCCACGCGGACCGCAGCTGCCGCGACCCCTCCACGCGGTAGCTCTGCCCCATCCGGGTCTTCGGGCTCTTGCGCGCGCGCGCCGGGCCGTCGTGGAGGATGGGGGTCTCGTCGATGACGCCGCACGCGGCCCGGGTCCGGGCGAGGCTGCGCCCCAGCCCCATCTTCACCAGCAGTTCGCACCTGAGGAACGGACAGGGCCTTGGCAGGGCTGTCCTTAAGGGTGTGGTGTCGTGTGGTGTCCTGTGGTGTCGTGTGCAGGGCTGTATTTGAAGTGGGGGGGCATTCGCCTTTTCAAGTCCTGGACGCTAGTGCGATTGAGGGGTGCAGAGGTTAGCGGGTGAGAGCTCATCTATATACAGCTGCATACAGATATATAAGGCCCTTACCCCCCCCGCCCCCCCCAGCGTATCGCGGCGCGACGGAAGGACCTAGGCCTCCGTCCTATGTGGGATCCTCTGAGGAGCGTCCCTGCCCAGATCTCGGGCTGTGCGCGCCCTATTTGAAGTGGGGGGGGAGGGGGGGGGTCTGAAGGGGGGGGGGTAGGGGGGTTTGGCTGGGACCCCCCCCTCCTCCCAGGGTCCCCCTATGGTCCCCGCCGAAGGGGGGCCAAAATTTTTGAAGCGTCAATCCTCTTGGCACCGAAGGCGCCGAAGCAAAATTTTGGGTGTCAGCCTCAACCATTGGAAGGGGAGGGGGGGGGGGGGTAGCCCCCCTCCTCCTACGGTGTGCGGCCGTTCTAATACATCCCTGGTCCTGTGGTGCGGTGCGGTGCGGTGTGCCGCAGGCGCTGTGACCAAAAGGAACAAAAAGGGGGTTTGTAACGCCAACAGAGACGAAATTTCATGGGGACGCTCTCTGCTTCGCAGTGAAGACATGGCCAAGACACAAGAACACAGAAAAACAGTGTTCAACAACCCGCCATCGACGGCCAGGGCGCTGCGGAAGAGGATTGCAGTGTGCTGCTGGCCGCTCAGGCAGCGGTGCCCAGTGGCCTCTCGCCCCCGAGTGCCCCTGACCTCCCGGTCTGGCCACTTGTCTTTGAGCGGAGGGAGGGGGGGGGGGTTGGGGGGCATTAGGAGGGAAGGGGCCTCAGAGGTGGCCCTACAGGCGATTCGAAAGGGGGTTGGAGGGGGTTGCCAAAGCGGTTGGGTCCGGTTATTGTCGGTTACCAATGCCATGAAAGTTGGCACTTGCCGTCAGGGAGACGGTGGCTGGGCGTATGCTGGGCGCCCTGGAGGCGGGGGGGCGGGGGGGGCACCGATGCATTCCTGACGTGGGGCGGGGGCCCCCAATTTTTCGACGCAAGGACACGGTTGGGTCCGGCCCAGCCTTACGTCCCCACGCCCCCGTCCTTTTCCATCGGAGGTTGTGCCCCTGGCCTGTCCGTGTCTCGCTGAATGGAACCCGCCCGGTTGTCCCAGGCTTGGCAGACGCTCGTGGTAACACTGCTCATGTGGTCATCAGCCGTTCGAAAGGACACCCTCAG
The DNA here is from genome assembly GCA_964036045.1 of Eutreptiella sp. 'Long Island Sound 2002'. Taxonomy (NCBI): domain Eukaryota; phylum Euglenozoa; class Euglenophyceae; order Eutreptiales; family Eutreptiaceae; genus Eutreptiella; species Eutreptiella sp. 'Long Island Sound 2002'. The sequence goes on along the minus strand of OZ038400.1, from coordinate 3,401,213 downwards.
CCCTGGCCACCACTCGCCCTCCGCCACAGCCACCACCAGGGATGCAATAGAAGGCAAGGGACCCCAAAAGCCCCTGAGGCGGTCTCAGAGGCGGTTAGACAGGCGGTTGGAGGAGGTTGCCAAAGCGGTTGGGGGCGGTTACTGTCGGTTACAAATGCCAGTGAGGCTGGCACTTGCCGTCAGTGAGACGGTGGCTGGGCATAAGTGGGGGGCCCTGGAGGGGGGGAGGTACCCCCCCGTGTGACATTCCGTCGGGTTGTTGCTCCTCTACGGGGCCCTGGACAGTCACCCGTTCTTCCCTTCGCATGTTGCGTCGGGGCGCTGCATTCTGTCGGCCGCTGCGGCCGGTGCTCTTGCTGGTGTCGTTTCCGCGTTCGCGGAGCCCAGTGGTCGGTGTGCCGGGGCTGTGCTGAATGTGGCGGGATGTGCCGTTTGCGCGCCCAATAGTTGGCGCATTGAGGAGGTACCCCCCCCCCGCCCCGCGCCGTGCCAATGCATCCCTGCCCTTTGCCCTGGCCCCAGCCTCCGCCCCAGCCCCACGCACCACACAAAGTCCACGCCCCATCCAATGCTCCGGTTGTACTCCAGCCACGGCCAGTACTCCGCCCACGCGTGCCCGGTCCAGAGGTTCATGGGCCCGCACTCCACGTAGTTCGTCCACCGCGCCGACATCCCCCGCCGCGGGTGCAGGAACGGGTGGTCCGTGGAGCGGCCCTCGGGCCGCACCGCGGGCTGGCACAGGGCGAAGCGCTGGGCGTTGGCGATGTGGAGGAAGCGGCGGATGGGGAACTCCGGGGCGCTGGCGATGTCGGAGTCCATCAGCAGGAGGCTCTGGTAGCGGGAGGTGACCGCGGGGACCAGGAAGCGCTTGAAGTACCACCACTTCATGTGGTCCTGCCGGAGACAAAAGGGGAGGTGGGGTGAGGGTGCCCCGGCAGGTCCGAATCGTACGTGCCACCAGCGTCCGCCCGCGCAGACATCATCGGGTGGGGCAGGGTCCTACTGAGCCACGCGCTGGACGCAGTGCGTTCCTACTGAGTTCTGGTGGTGCGGAGATATTACCGAGTGGCCTTTTGATGCGGGGCCGAACGCTACCGAGCACCCGTTGCCCTGCCAGAAGCTGGTGGGATGTCTGGTACGAATCCCCGTTTCTGTAGAGGTAAAGGCCTGGCGACTGATACGCCACAAGGACTTCATCAACTTCAACAAGAAAAACAGCAGAAATAATAATAACAAATAACAGTAAATAATAATAATAATAATAATAGTAAACCAAAAAAAGTGACAATAACAATCATAAAAGAGAAGTTCAAGGCTTGGGCGTGGCAGTGCACGTGCCTTCGCGTTCCTTCATCTCCAAGCCCTGTAGGGGAAACAGGTAGTGCTGCCCCTCGGAGGGCGCCGGAGAAGCGGGGCAGGGCGCGGGGGGGGGGGGGGGGGGCATTTCCTTCCGAGCCTTTTGAATATCCGTCACACTCCCCATCCGCCACCCCTTCGTTCCCGTCGATTGCCCCCCGGGCCTTCGCCACCCCCGTGCCGGCGCGCTGCCCCGGGGGGGCAACACTGCCCGTCCCCCCATTGGCGTAGGTTGGGGGAGGGTCTGGAGGGACGCGGCCCCGGACGTCAGCCCCGACCCCCCCCCGGGCGCGAGGGAAGGTCCATTGGTGCACGGCAGCCCGTAGCCGGCGCAGGGACGTCCACAGCGGGGGATGGGGTGGGGGGGGGGGGGGGATCTGGCGCATCCCCCACCCCCCGTCCCGTGGGCCGAACACAGGGCTGTCCTTAACGCAAAAAAAAAAAAAAAATCCACCCGAATGTTCCATCGCCGGTGGCACAGCTGGAAACAAACTCCCTACTGCTGGTACAACCTGTGGAAGTGCACCCTGACACGCTCCATAAGCTCACATAAGTATCGGGGAGCCCCACCGCCTCAGAGCGGGGGGCAAAATCAGAAGTGGCCCACAAGTGGGCAAATTGGCTACCTCACCCCTGCCGTATCGGGGAGCCCCACCGCTTCAGAGCGGGGGGCAAAATCAGAAGTGGTGCCCAAAAGAGGGCGGCGGGGGGGGTAGACATGGCCCGCGTTCGGCCGGGGGAAAAAGGCCTCTAGGGGCTGTCCTTAAGGGCTGTCCTTAACAAAAAAAAAAAAAAAAAATCTCGTCCCTTAAGGACAGCCCTGGCCCGAACAAAAAGCACAACCCTGAGCCGGCGCCCCCGCGGCCGCAAAGCGCTCGTGCCGCGCGCGCGCGCGCGCATCCCCCTACCACACACACCTGAACGGTGATGAGCGTCACGCGCCGCAGCCACTCCGGGTCCACGTCCCCGACCTCTTTGAACGCGAAGAACACGAAGTCGAACTGCGGCGCCGTGGCGTTCCACGCGCGCGTCACCGCGTACGCGAGCGGCAGGGCCATCTGGTCCACGAGCATCGCCACGAGGACGTGCCCGTCGCTGACGCTGGCCGGCAGGTGGAAGCCGGGGAACGGGTGCGAGGCCATGGGGAGGCAGATGGGCTTGCAGCGCTGCCGGTCAATGAACGGCATCGAGGCCCAGAAGCAGCCCCAATCGGGGCCCGGGACGTACACGAACCGCCGCGGGGAGCACAGGAGCTGTTTGGCAGGGAGGGTGCGCGCGCGACTCAGGACGCGGTCCGGCGCGTCGCCGGGCTCCGGGAGGAGGATCTGGATGGCGTCGTAGCCGCGGACAAGGGAGGGGTGGAGGAAGCGCCGCACGAACCTGTGGCCAGGGGGTGCGGGGGTGGGATGGGGTGAGTGGGGAGTCGGCCGTGCGCTGGGGATGACGGGGGAATGGGGAAGGGGCGGAGACGGGGGCAAGGGCAAGGACGCGCTGAAGGGGGAGGGGCTCAAAAGCGCCGGGGGGGGGGGGGGGGGATCGGCCTTCTCGGCGGCCCCAAATTGGCCAAAATCGGCCTTCTCGGCTGTAAAAGCGGTTACGGCGATTGGTAAAGCGGTTGGGGGAGGCAATTTCTGGCGGGTCCAGAGCAGTTGGAGGGGGGCGGAGAGAAAGGCAGGGGTAACTGCCACCTCACAACCTTCCCCAATCAGCGCAAGCCGGGCAGGGGCAGGGGTAAGAGGGGGGGGGGGGGAGAACAAGGCATGGGCAGAGGCAGGAAAGGGGGGGGGGGGTTGACGGTTCGGCGCAGGTGCACCATCCCGCCCCCCGACACCGACAGGGGGAGTGTCAAAAATCACAGCATTTGAAAGGCAAAAGGGGAGTGTGATTTTGCATTCCAAAGTCAAACGACCTTTTTTGAATTCCGGGCCTTGTTCATTACAAACACTTCGGCAATGAGGCAAATGTGGCCCGTGGAACTTGTCTCTTGCATTCCGAAACCAAAAAGAGAAATCCACAACTTTACATCACTTTGCCTTTCGACTATTTTTCATTCATTCATTCATTCTGTGGCGGCTTATACCCCCGCCTGGGCAAGTCCGTGTGTGTTCGAGAACAGCAAAAAATAGTAACATCTGGTGGATGTAGACGTATCATGCCTTTCGACTACTTTGACTCTCAACACTGCCTTGTACGTCTACCACCGCCTCACCGCACACACATACATACGCACGTGTGTGTTGCTGCCCTCCCCCCCCCCAAAGCAAGTATTAGAATGGCCGTACACCATGAGGAGGGGGCGCCCCCCCCCCCCGGACCCCTGGGACCCCCCTGTGTGACATTCCGTACGGGGGCCCTGGACAGTCACCCGCTCTGCCCTTCGCATGTTGCGTCGGGTCGCTGCGTTCTGTCGGCCGCTGCGGCCGGTGCTCCTGCTGGTGTCGTTTCCGCGTTCGCGGAGCCCAGTCGTTGGTGTGCCGGGGCTGTGCTGAATGTGGCGGGATGTGCCGTTTGCGCGTCAGCGGCGCCCAATAATTGGCCTGGACCCCTGGGGACCCCCCCCCCCCACTCCAGACCAAAGTGACCATCGTGGGGAAAAACGAAATTTAAAATGGGGAAAATCTGGTCGGGCCCTTTTTGGTACACAAACTTTTGGGTCCCAGGACCCCCTGTGTGACATAAAGTCCATCTCTGGTTGCTTTACGGGGCCCAGGACAGTCACCCGTTTATCCTTCACCGCATGATGCAGTGTCGGTCTTCTCCTTCTTCTCATGAAGGTCCGCCAAGCCGCTGTCTTGACCCCACCATTTCTGTTTCTCCATCGGCGGCGGGTTGTGGTGGTCAAGACATTAAGGATCCATACGGCATTAACCTTCGCTCAGACCCCAGCCCGTGGTGTGGCGCCCGCGCCCAGGACCCCCCCCCCTCTTTCCAATAACACCCCCCCCCCCTTTGTTACGCGCCGTACCTCCTGCCCACAAACGAAGCTGAACCACCGCACGCACCCCTGTCCACCACATGCGTTGTGTCAGTGGCGCTGGGCTCCGCACAGCGGGTGCTGGTCAGTCTAACGTGAGGCTTCCACTCAGGCCCAATACCAAAAAAAAAAAACGAATTCTGATTCGGGCGAATTCGCGATTCGAATTAGAAACTGCGAAGACGCATCACAAAGGGCCCCTCTGGGAACGGCGAGCGAACTTCGGGGCGAATCCACGTGCCGAATTCGAACCCGCAAACTCGGCCCGATGCCCTTGTCCGGTGGGCCCGGCGCGCATGCGGCGGAGTGTCGGCCCCCAATCCCCGGGTCCCTCATCAATGGCCTGATCGACACCACCAACCGAATGGCGGGGCACAGGACACAGACAGGCCCTCCCGCGCCGCCTGGAGCCCCTTCCGCGGCAGCGTCGTCCTCACGCCACGGCCATCACCATCCCCAGCGAGATCCACCGGGCCACAGCCAGGGCCTGTGGCCCACGACGCCAGAAGCAGGGCCAACCCCGGTCTCTGTACAGATCCGCCACGCCACCGCCGAAGCCCAGTCCCGATGCAAGTGCTGCAGGGCTGTGCAGGCGGAGAGGAGACGGGGGCCTGAAGGGGGGTTTCAAGAGCGGCTGTGAGAGAGGTCACTGGCGGTTGGGCAAGCGGTTGGGGGACGGTTTTCGGCGGTTACAAACGGGTTAGAGGGCGTTGGGGGTGAACGTGCAGGCGTCGTATACCCCCCTTTTTTGGGGTCATTTGCGTAGCATACCCCAAGACATGATATTTGATGTCCAACCCCTTGTAAAATCATTATTTTGCCCAACAACACAATCCCCCAATGGATTTTTTGATTCTGAGGCCTCTATCCCCTAAAACTGGATATCACTTTTTTGAGGGGGGGGGCTGCCCCCCCCCCCCGATCCACCCGCCCACATGAGAAAAATGGTCCCCAGGAACAAAGGGATGTGCTGAGAGGGAGAGGACGCAGGGCGAGGGTGTCGGGAGCGGTTAGAGATGCGGTTGGAAGGGGTTGGCACAGTGGTCTGGAGCGGCTACTGTGAGTTCCGGTTAGGATTAGGGTTACCGAACTGGGTCTGGCACTGGCACGGGCCCGGGCGTGGGGGCAGAGGTCGGAGCAGGCCCCCAGGGCAAAGACACAGGCAGAGTTCAGGGGCTGGGGACGTCCACAGACGGGGGGCGAGGGGCGGACCAGGCCGTGGGCTGCCCAACGCTGTGCACGTACGTGGCCTTGAAGGGGAGAGTGAAGTTCTGGGAGTCCCGGATGAAAAACACGAAGTCGCAGGCGGGGCCACAGCCGCCGGCGAGGGCGGTCGCGAACGGGACGGTCGCGGCCGACAGCGGCATCGCGACGAGCGTCACGGAGTTGGCGTACGGCACCTGCGCAGGCGACCGGGCGGGGGGCGGCGTTCATTGCGGCGTTTTTGAAGTGTGTCCGGGGTCGACCAGCAGCAATCGGGGTGCTCCCTAATTCAAAAAACCGGGGGAGGGGGCGACCGTACACCCAGTCAGTTTCGGGCGGTAACCGACGGTAGCGGACGGTTAACGAACGCTTGGACGGTGACCGCGGCGTTTGGACGTAATCGGCGGTGGACCGACTGTATCAGGCACCCCCAAAGGGGGCCTCTTCGCCAAGAAAGGAAGACACACGGGGGGAGGAAGGCCCTGCTGGCGATTGACAGTGGTCATACCACAGATGCACCGGATGGGGGGGGGGGGGGTGCTGGGTGTGGGCAAGGCCTCCACCTGGAGGGGGTGAATGATGATGAAGCGCTGGGTGGGGCTCCCGGCGGAACAGCTGGGTGGGGGAATTTTTGGGATGACTGGACAGTCGATGAGGCGCCGGCGCTGAAGGGCGTCACAGTCGGCGCTGCAATTTTATAACTTAAGGTTCGAATCCCTCTGGGAACAATTGTCAGATCGCTCTGCTGATGGCAGCGATCGCTCCACTGATGGCAGCGATCGGCGCCGATCGCTGCGATCGGCGGCGAGCGATCCAGCACTGATGCTCGAATCAGGAATCGAACCTACGCCAGGCTCAATACCACCATCAAAACTACAGCAAAACTGTCAACCACCTGTTGCCTTTGCTTGTAGCTATGTGCAAAAATTTAAGTGTAAAACTTGATGTAACTTGTAACGATATAATTTAAGTTAACCTTACACAACCAAATTAAATTTAAACCTTCATTTAACCAATACTTAATAATAATAGGTGCCAAAATGATACTCAAGATCTTATTATTTGCAACCTGTGGTATACTTTCCGTATTGGCCGTTGGGGGTAAGACTGGAGCCAAGGAAGGGTACAAGATCAGTCCAAGTGGTCTTGATGCTCTTCGCCGTGTGCGTAGTACACTTGGAAAGAATACTCCGTACCCTGTGGTGACACGTACATGGGGACGCAACTTGGAGAGTTTCTGCCTTCCGGCTGTTGTTTGCTTCGACCCGATTGGCCAAATGGGAACATCATGCTGGTGTACGCAATGCAACAGCGAGCTGAAAAGAGACACCAACACCGATAGCTGGTACCACCGTACATTCCGCCTATATGGACTCCAATCCGCTCACTTGCTATTCAGCTTCAACTACGTTTGCCCCAACAAGCAATGCGTAGTGAAGACTTGTGTGGCTCATCGAAGGAAACTCAGCAAGCTCGCGGCTACGTACTTTCCGTACCTCATCCTCGACGAATTTGGGATCAGTTTCGATGTCATGAACTGGTTGCAGGATGCGGTTCTGTCGGGGCAATCATTCCGAGAATTTTGTTTCCAACTTGGTCGCCGCTACGATGAAGATGCCACACGATGCGAAATGCAGTTCAAGGAGTACAAGAAAAGGTTCCTGGCAAATGCAGCGTGCACAATTTCATTCACGGCAGATACCGAAATATTGAAAAGTATGCGGCATGTCCCCTCCGATGACACCCTACGAAGAGCGATGTTCGAACGGTTTTGGAAAGTGGAGCGCTTCTACCGCAGCCAAATGGCCATCCTTCCTGCTTGCCGGTTATCGGCTGATCACACCTTCAAAGTTGTGGTGAACGTGGGATACTGGGAACGTGTTCGCACGGGGACGGGCATGCGTTGGAAGTGGAGACCGCAGTATTCCGCCCTCTACATTGCTCTCAACGAGTTGGGTCAAGTTATGACTTGGTGTCTTTGCCGTGACCAGAAGCATGAAACCGCAACACCTTATCTCAAAGACTTGGCGCAAAGAGCGGGAGAAGTCGTAATATATTTGTCACCGACGACTGCTGCAAAGATCGTGGATGGATTCAATCCATATTTGGGCCGAATTGCAAAGTTTATCAAGACACGTTTCATCTGGTCCAACGGCTGGCCCGTAGTGTCAACAAGAGGCACCAGTTTGGTTGGTCAGCTATTGGGAAGCTACAAAATATATTGCAAGGCCCAGCCACGCGTGATGAGTTGGAAGAACGCTTGGACAATTGGATGAAAACGTTTGAGGAGACGGGCGTCATTACCCTATTGGTGAAGCGTGCCGTTGCGGCTGCCAAGAGACATATCCGGAAGGGCTGTTTAGACTACCTTGGGACTGGAACACAACCAAATGAAGGACTACACTGTTGGATGCGCAAAGCACTATGGAGAGGTAGACAAGGAATCGCCGTGGCACATATGCTTTTCACGTTGTATTTTCATGCCAGGAACTACAAGATTGGTGAGAATGTTGGTCAAGGACTTCTTTACCGAACTCCCGAGCATGCTGCCGCCGCTGGGTTTCAAGTGCCATCTGAATGTCCCAATTTTGGAGCCTGGAAACATTGTGCCTGCAACAATGACAACAAAGATGAGAATGGCATCGTGGCTGTGGCTCCAAACGAGGTTGTTGAACATATTGAATTTGATTTGGGTTTGGAAAATGCGGAGAACAATGAAGATGTTGACGTCACGAACGAAGAAGATGACATAGAAGGTACCATGCAGGAACTCAATCGTTGGTTACAGGAGGCCGATTCCATTGAAGATGTCGATGTTTATGTTGATGAACATGAAGGAACGGGAAACGATGTGGAAGTTTTGATAGAGAATGTTGACCCGCTACTCGATGCTGATCCGTTTGATGCAATTTCGGAGGTTGTTCCATTGGAGGATGACCCACTACTCGATGTCGATCCGTTTGATGCAATTTCGGAGGTTATTCCATTGGAGGATGACCCACAATCGGTTGATCAAGCCGTGCGTGTTCCTTCTCCTGAACCGGTGGATTCTAGTTCGGGAAGTGCTTCACCCGTTGTCGACGTCGCCAGCTCATCCAATGCGCCGCCCATTGCCGTTGCCAGCATGGCAGATCGTCTACAACGACGACCTAATGCTGTCCATTCCCAGAAGCGCAACCGGCCTCCGCAGTGTCTCAAGCGATCAACACATGTGGACAATCAAGCAGCATTTGTTGCGCTCACTGGTGGTACGCTGACACCGGGAAGGTTCACGGATGAGGAACGAGAACTTTGGGTGGAACTTTACCATGCTTACCGGAAACGCAGGAACGTCTTCCAAGCTATGCACCCGCGATGGATGGAACGGACCAATGAAGAAGGCATGAATTACAACAAGTGAATGCCGATATTCAACAAGATACCCAACATGCAACCTTTGCCGTGCTTTCTCCGCAGCAGCTGCAACATTGGAATGGCTTGGTGGAGCGTTCCGTGTTGTTGCATGCTCAACTCCAAAACATGGGCTCCGGTTGAATGGGTGCGCATTTCCTTATTCCAATTGGTGCGAGTTTTGTTGTTTTCCATGTCTCTTCATAGGTGCCTTATTCATCTTATGCATAGATTCAAGTCTTCCAATCAACTTGGAGGTGTCCCCTCCACGTTAGGGTAGGGTTAGGGCTAGGGTCACCGAGCTGGTGGAACCAGTCTTGGTTTTATAACCCTTTTTAGTGTCTAGGGTGGACCTACCAGGTTTAGCAGCAGCAGCAGCAAGCAGCAGCAAGCAGCAAGCAGCAAGCAAGCAGCAGCACGCGCGAAATGGGGAAAAATCAGAACTCCGTCGTGGTGCTTCGGATTTGGCTGAAATTTTGGTGCATGATACCTATGGGTGTGAGGGACAACCCTACAAAGTATGAGCCAGAAACTCAACGGTGGCGGCCGGGAACAGCTGTCGCAAGTGGCGGACCTCAGTTTCAAAAACTGCAGTTTAGGGCCAAAACAGCCATTTTTGGGCCAAAAAAGCCCTAGAACCCATTCAAAACGGCCAAACAAAGGGAAACGGTGGGTACACTGCACGTGCGGCTTGACTTTCCTGTGTCAACGAGCCCTTTGCGGCCCTCTAACTCCACCATATGTCCCGGAAACGGCCCAAAAAGGCCCCCAGAAGCCCCAAATTTTGTGCAGATTGGCTGGCGACAGCCACAAACCAAGAACAGGCCATATCTTTGGCTACATGGTCCAAAACGCGATTCCGAGGGCACCTAGTCCACCCGCAACCCCCCTCTTTTTGCGGTTTCCACCCCTCAGAATTGCCCAAATGAACGCCTAGACCCCCATACATAGCCCCAGCAGGCTGCGGCAAGCTGCAAGCTCAAGCCCAAACAGGTGGGTGCCCAAATGGGTCAACAGGGTCGGGTAGGGGCAAAAAATGACTTTTTTCAAAAATGATCCTACACCATGTGTGATGCTAAAACATGTGTTTTTGGACCATTTTGAGCTTGTGGTGGCCCATTTTGGTCCTCCGAAAATCCCAAAATGCCTTGAAGATGGGCTGTTTTGGGACCAAAAATGGGTCAAAAATGTGTCAAAAACACATTTTTCCAAACCTCATCCTAGACCATTTGGGGTGCACCAACGGGTGAAATGAGCCCATTTTGAGCCCATTTTGGGGGAATTTGGCCCCTCAGAAGTCCAAAAAAGCCTTGAAAGTGGGCCTTGTGGTGATGGGGATCACTTGCAAGCTGATTCCACTCTATCAACGGCCTTCAATGTGTGACTCATTGGTGTCCCTCACCATTCATATCTAATGTTCCTTCCCCAACCAGCTCGGTCCCAATATTCAGTCTTGATTAGGGCTAGGGTTAGGGCTAGGGTTAGGGTTGTCGTACTATTTTTTGGCATTTGTCATTGGGGCGGGTTCATTCTTGGTGTTTTGGGGTGGCTACATGGTTACATCTACTCACTAGTCACTCTGTACCACTTCATACAAGTCTTGCAATCAACTTGGAGGTGTCCCCTCCAGGTTAGGGTAGGGTTAGGGCTAGGGTTAGGGCTAGGGCTAGGGTTAGGGTTGTCAAACCATTTTTCGCCATTTTTCATTGGGTCGGGTGCATTCTTGGTGTTTTGGGGTGGCTACATGGTTACATCTACTCATCTGTCACTCTATACCTCTGCATGCATGTCTTGCAATGAAAACCAAGGTGATTTGGTCTTTGTACGTTGGACAGGGGCGAATCTGTGCATTCGCCTCGGTCGCTTTTTTTAAAATTTTTTCTCTGTGAGGTCCAACCCCTATAAGATTCAAATATACAATTGTCAGCAGCCTGATTGGTCGAGCGGTCAGCACAGTTGCCTGCGGTGGGAGAGAGCGTTGGTTCGAACCCTGCCGGCAACTGTTCGTTTGGCGGCGGCGGCGCTTCCTTGGCACAGTCGCCGGTGATGGGAGAGAGCGGTGGTTCGAACCCTGCTGGCGGCTTATTGTTTTGCGGCGGCGGCGCGCGCGCTGTCAGCGCCCTTATTCCGGCGCCGCGGCGCCTTAAGTCGCCATAAGGCGCCTTAAGGCGACGCAATGATTTCGTAGGTCGCCTTAAGGCGACGCCCCCCCCCAGGTGGGGGTAATGCCTGGGTGTGCGCCCGGACGACGGAGATCCGCCACCGCCACCGCTTGTGGGCGCGGGCGCCCGGGGCGGCGACGTGCCACACGCAGTCGTCGCCGGTTCGGTACCTCCGGGTGGCGATCGTGACAGAGGGGCAGCCGCCCAGCTCGAGCGGCCCCAGGGGGCAGTCAGAGCTTTCACAGACAGGGGGTGAGGACGTTTGGGTAGGTAAAGGTAAAGGTAGAGTGCTCGGACTCACCGAACTCCACCGTATCCGTGATCCCTACCTGTCCCTCGCGGGGTCACAGACACCCTGCCACCGGGATTCGAACCGAGCACCTCTCGTTCAGGTGTCACGTGCATGACCGCTGAACTACGCGACCTTCTCTTGACATTTGGGTAGGGGTCCATGTGGGGGGTGCCCCACCGGTTTCGAAAATCCTCCAATGCAAAAGGACCGCAGCTGCAGTCATCGCAGGCCATGGCATATCCCCGAGGGGACGGCAGCGTGCCCGCACTGTCATGCACGCAGTCAACGCCAGGGGGCCCCTTGTGCAAAACCGCCGTCCTGTCGCCACCGATGGGGCCGTGGCCCGACAGTTGCCGCACCAACGCGCACGTCACGCGGTGACGCGTTGTTGTACCGATTTGCAGCCGCAAACCGCCCGTGGCCCGCGGCCGATCATCCCTCGTCTTGTGTTGATTGATAGCGCGATGTTCCATGGGAGGGATCGGTGGGAGAATCCAGGCGGCACAGCAGACTTAAGAGGGGGGGGGTGTGACCTAATTAAAAAACAGACAAATGCAAACCAGAGGTAATGCACTCCACAGTCAGGCATAAGTGCATCTATATTCTCTATGCCAAACCTGGTTGAACCTCAAGACACACACTGTGTCTGAAACAGAAAACAGAACATCATGTCTGACTACATTAGTCAGACAATCACAGTCAGTAGCTGTCAGTCAGACGTCAGCAATCAGTGTCAGACTTAAGAGGGGGGGGGGGGGAGGTCTTTGGGCTCTGAGACCCACCCCAAAAAAAATCTTGACGCAAAATTTGGCTGACGGAAAATCAATTTTGAATAAGTGCCCCCTTCGCGGGACCCCCCCAGACCCCCCCCCCCACTTTGGTATTCATTCCTTACAAACAAAGCCTGAGGCACAGGCCGTGGTATTCTCAATCCAATGATCTCTGGGCGGCAGCGATGCATGCAAAACCCCCTGTGTGACATTCCGTCCATCGGGGGTTGTGTTACGGGGCCCGGGACAGTCCCCCGCCTATTCTTCATCGCACGATGCAGCGTCGATCGTCCCCTGAAGGTTCGCCAAGCCGCTGTCTTGACCCCCCCATTTCTGTTTCTCCGTCGGCGGCGGGTTGGGGCGGTCAAGACATTAAAGACCCGTACGGCATTACCCTTCGCTCAGCCCCCCGACTGGTGGTGTGGGCAGGCCCCCAGTGGCGGTCGCGGCAATCCCCCGCCGCCGGTTCCCTCAAGCGAACCGCCCCCCCTGTGTGACATTCCGTCTGGTTGGGCCCTGGACAGTCACCCGTTCTGCCCTTCGCATGTTGCGTCGGGTCGCTGCGTTCTGTCGGCCGCTGCGGCCGGTGCTCCTGCTGGTGTCGTTTCCGCGTTCGCGGAGCCCCGTCGTTGGTGTGTTGGGGCTGTGCTGGATGTGGCGGGTGCCGTTTGCGCGTCAGCGGCGCCCAATAGTTGGCGTATTGGGGGATGTGCTGGTTGTTGTGGGGGTCGTTTGACTGGTTTTGCTGCCCACACACCTGTGTCCACAGGCCCCCCCCGTAACAAAATCTGGTAATGGACATTATTGATTCACTGGATATCGTTTTGGTACGGGGTATTCACATGGACTGCGCTTGTTTTGATGTGTGGTGTGCCCTGCGTCCTGTGCCCCTCCCCTCGCACTGCTGCGTCCTGTGCCCCTCCCCTCGCACTGCTGCGTCCTGTGCCCCTCCCCTCGCACTGCTGCGTCCTGTGCCCCTCCCTTCGCACTGCTGCGTCCTGTGCCCCTCCCCTCGCACTGCTGCGTCCTGTGCCCCTCCCCTCGCACTGCTGCGTCCTGTGCCCCTCCCCTCGCACTGCTGCGTCCTGTGCCCCTCCCCTCGCACTGCTGCGTCCTGTGCCCCTCCCCTCGCACTGCTGCGTCCTGTGCCCCTCCCCTCGCACTGCTGCGTCCTGTGCCCCTCCCCTCGCACTGCTGCGTCCTGTGCCCCTCCCCTCGCACTGCTGCGTCCTGTGCCCCTCCCCTCGCACTGCTGCGTCCTGTGCCCCTCCCCTCGCACTGCTGCGTCCTGTGCCCCTCCCCTCGCACTGCTGCGTCCCGTGCCCCTCCCCTCGCACTGCTGCGTCCTGTGCCCCTCCCCTCGCACTGCTGCGTCCTGTGCCCCTCCCCTCGCACTGCTGCGTCCTGTGCCCCTCCCCTCGCACTGCTGCGTCCCGTGCCCCTCCCCTCGCACTGCTGCGTCCTGTGCCCCTCCCCTCGCACTGCTGCGTCCCGTGCCCCTCCCCTCGCACTGCTGCGTCCCGTGCCCCTCCCCTCGCACTGCTGCGTCCTGTGCCCCTCCCCTCGCACTGCTGCGTCCTGTGCCCCTCCCCTCGCACTGCTGCGTCCTGTGCCCCTCCCCTCGCACTGCTGCGTCCTGTGCCCCTCCCCTCGCACTGCTGCGTCCTGTGCCCCTCCCCTCGCACTGCTGCGTCCTGTGCCCCTCCCCTCGCACTGCTGCGTCCTGTGCCCCTCCCCTCGCACTGCTGCGTCCTGTGCCCCTCCCCTCGCACTGCTGCGTCCTGTGCCCCCCCCCTCGCACTGCTGCGTCCTGTGCCCCTCCCCTCGCACTGCTGCGTCCCGTGCCCCTCCCCTCGCACTGCTGCGTCCTGTGCCCCTCCCCTCGCACTGTTGCGTCCCGTGCCCCTCCCCTCGCACTGCTGCGTCCTGTGCCCCCCCCCTCGCACTGCTGCGTCCCGTGCCCCTCCCCTCGCACTGCTGCGTCCTGTGCCCCTCCCCTCGCACTGCTGCGTCCCGTGCCCCTCCCCTCGCACTGCTGCGTCCTGTGCCCCTCCCCTCGCACTGCTGCGTCCTGTGCCCCTCCCCTCGCACTGCTGCGTCCTGTGCCCCTCCCCTCGCACTGCTGCGTCCTGTGCCCCTCCCCTCGCACTGCTGCGTCCCGTGCCCCTCCCCTCGCACTGCTGCGTCCTGTGCCCCTCCCCTCGCACTGCTGCGTCCTGTGCCCCTCCCCTCGCACTGCTGCGTCCTGTGCCCCTCCCCTCGCACTGCTGCGTCCTGTGCCCCTCCCCTCGCACTGCTGCGTCCTGTGCCCCTCCCCTCGCACTGCCGCGTCCTGTGCCCCTCCCCTCGCACTGCTGCGTCCTGTGCCCCCCCCTCGCACTGCTGCGTCCTGTGCCCCTCCCCTCGCACTGCTGCGTCCTGTGCCCCTCCCCTCGCACTGCTGCGTCCTGTGCCCCTCCCCTCGCACTGCTGCGTCCTGTGCCCCTCCCCCTCGCACTGCTGCGTCCTGTGCCCCTCCCCTCGCACTGCTGCGTCCTGTGCCCCTCCCCTCGCACTGCTGCGTCCTGTGCCCCTCCCCTCGCACTGCTGCGTCCTGTGCCCCTCCCCTCGCACTGCTGCGTCCTGTGCCCCTCCCCTCGCACTGCTGCGTCCTGTGCCCCTCCCCTCGCACTGCTGCGTCCTGTGCCCCCCCCTCGCACTGCTGCGTCCTGTGCCCCTCCCCTCGCACTGCTGCGTCCTGTGCCCCTCCCCTCGCACTGCTGCGTCCTGTGCCCCTCCCCTCGCACTGCTGCGTCCTGTGCCCCTCCCCTCGCACTGCTGCGTCCTGTGCCCCTCCCCTCGCACTGCCGCGTCCTGTGCCCCTCCCCTCGCACTGCTGCGTCCTGTGCCCCCCCCTCGCACTGCTGCGTCCTGTGCCCCTCCCCTCGCACTGCTGCGTCCTGTGCCCCTCCCCTCGCACTGCTGCGTCCTATGCCCCTCCCCTCGCACTGCTGCGTCCTGTGCCCCTCCCCTCGCACTGCTGCGTCCTGTGCCCCTCCCCTCGCACTGCTGCGTCCCGTGCCCCTCCCCTCGCACTGCTGCGTCCTGTGCCCCTCCCTCGCACTGCTGCGTCCTGTGCCCCTCCCCTCGCACTGCTGCGTCCTGTGCCCCTCCCCTCGCACTGCTGCGTCCTGTGCCCCTCCCCTCGCACTGCTGCGTCCTGTGCCCCTCCCCTCGCACTGCTGCGTCCTGTGCCCCTCCCCTCGCACTGCTGCGTCCTGTGCCCCTCCCCTCGCACTGCTGCGTCCTGTGCCCCTCCCCTCGCACTGCTGCGTCCTGTGCCCCTCCCCTCGCACTGCCGCGTCCTGTGCCCCTCCCTTCGCACTGCTGCGTCCTGTGCCCCTCCCCTCGCACTGCTGCGTCCTGTGCCCCTCCCCTCGCACTGCTGCGTCCCTGTGCCCCTCCCCTCGCACTGCTGCGTCCTGTGCCCCTCCCCTTCGCACTGCTGCGTCCTGTGCCCCTCCCCTCGCACTGCTGCGTCCTGTGCCCCTCCCCTCGCACTGCTGCGTCCTGTGCCCCTCCCCTCGCACTGCTGCGTCCTGTGCCCCTCCCTTCGCACTGCTGCGTCCTGTGCCCCTCCCCTCGCACTGCTGCGTCCTGTGCCCCTCCCCTCGCACTGCTGCGTCCTGTGCCCCTCCCCTCGCACTGCTGCGTCCTGTGCCCCTCCCTCGCACTGCTGCGTCCTGTGCCCCTCCCCTCGCACTGCTGCGTCCTGTGCCCCTCCCCTCGCACTGCTGCGTCCTGTGCCCCTCCCCTCGCACTGCTGCGTCCGTGCCCCTCCCCTCGCACTGCTGCGTCCTGTGCCCCTCCCCTCGCACTGCTGCGTCCTGTGCCCCTCCCCTCGCACTGCTGCGTCCTGTGCCCCTCCCCTCGCACTGCTGCGTCCTGTGCCCCTCCCCTCGCACTGCTGCGTCCCTGTGCCCCTCCCCTCGCACTGCTGCGTCCTGTGCCCCTCCCCTCGCACTGCTGCGTCCTGTGCCCCTCCCCTCGCACTGCTGCGTCCTGTGCCCCTCCCCTCGCACTGCTGCGTCCTGTGCCCCTCCCCTCGCACTGCTGCGTCCTGTGCCCCTCCCCTCGCACTGCTGCGTCCTGTGCCCCTCCCCTCGCACTGCTGCGTCCTGTGCCCCTCCCCTCGCACTGCTGCGTCCCGTGCCCCTCCCCTCGCACTGCTGCGTCCTGTGCCCCTCCCCTCGCACTGCTGCGTCCTGTGCCCCTCCCCTCGCACTGCTGCGTCCTGTGCCCCTCCCCTCGCACTGCTGCGTCCCGTGCCCCTCCCCTCGCACTGCTGCGTCCTGTGCCCCTCCCCTCGCACTGCTGCGTCCTGTGCCCCTCCCCTCGCACTGCTGCGTCCTGTGCCCCTCCCCTCGCACTGCTGCGTCCTGTGCCCCTCCCCTCGCACTGCTGCGTCCTGTGCCCCTCCCCTCGCACTGCTGCGTCCTGTGCCCCTCCCCTCGCACTGCTGCGTCCTGTGCCCTCCCCTCGCACTGCTGCGTCCTGTGCCCCTCCCCTCGCACTGCTGCGTCCTGTGCCCCTCCCCTCGCACTGCTGCGTCCTGTGCCCCTCCCCTCGCACTGCTGCGTCCTGTGCCCCTCCCCTCGCACTGCTGCGTCCTGTGCCCCTCCCTCGCACTGCTGCGTCCTGTGCCCCTCCCCTCGCACTGCTGCGTCCCGTGCCCCTCCCCTCGCACTGCTGCGTCCTGTGCCCCTCCCCTCGCACTGCTGCGTCCTGTGCCCCTCCCCTCGCACTGCTGCGTCCTGTGCCCCTCCCCTCGCACTGCTGCGTCCCTGTGCCCCTCCCCTCGCACTGCTGCGTCCTGTGCCCCTCCCCTCGCACTGCTGCGTCCTGTGCCCCTCCCCTCGCACTGCTGCGTCCCGTGCCCCTCCCCTCGCACTGCTGCGTCCTGTGCCCCTCCCCTCGCACTGCTGCGTCCTGTGCCCCTCCCCTCGCACTGCTGCGTCCTGTGCCCCTCCCCTCGCACTGCTGCGTCCTGTGCCCCTCCCCTCGCACTGCTGCGTCCTGTGCCCCTCCCCTCGCACTGCTGCGTCCCGTGCCCCTCCCCTCGCACTGCTGCGTCCTGTGCCCCTCCCCTCGCACTGCTGCGTCCTGTGCCCCCTCCCCTCGCACTGCTGCGTCCTGTGCCCCTCCCCTCGCACTGCTGCGTCCTGTGCCCCTCCCCTCGCACTGCTGCGTCCTGTGCCCCTCCCCTCGCACTGCTGCGTCCCGTGCCCCTCCCCTCGCACTGCTGCGTCCTGTGCCCCTCCCCTCGCACTGCTGCGTCCGTGCCCCTCCCCTCGCACTGCTGCGTCCTGTGCCCCTCCCCTCGCACTGCTGCGTCCTGTGCCCTCCCCTCGCACTGCCTGCGTCCTGTGCCCCTCCCCTCGCACTGCTGCGTCCTGTGCCCCTCCCCTCGCACTGCTGCGTCCCGTGCCCCTCCCCTCGCACTGCTGCGTCCTGTGCCCCTCCCCTCGCACTGCTGCGTCCTGTGCCCCTCCCCTCGCACTGCTGCGTCCTGTGCCCCTCCCCTCGCACTGCTGCGTCCTGTGCCCCTCCCCTCGCACTGCTGCGTCCCGTGCCCCTCCCCTCGCACTGCTGCGTCCTGTGCCCCTCCCCTCGCACTGCTGCGTCCTGTGCCCCTCCCCCTCGCACTGCTGCGTCCTGTGCCCCTCCCCTCGCACTGCTGCGTCCTGTGCCCCTCCCCTCGCACTGCTGCGTCCTGTGCCCCTCCCCTCGCACTGCTGCGTCCTGTGCCCTCCCCTCGCACTGCTGCGTCCCGTGCCCCCTCCCCTCGCACTGCTGCGTCCTGTGCCCCTCCCCTCGCACTGCTGCGTCCTGTGCCCCTCCCCTCGCACTGCTGCGTCCTGTGCCCCTCCCCTCGCACTGCTGCGTCCCGTGCCCCTCCCCTCGCACTGCTGCGTCCTGTGCCCCTCCCCTCGCACTGCTGCGTCCTGTGCCCCTCCCCTCGCACTGCTGCGTCCTGTGCCCCTCCCCTCGCACTGCTGCGTCCTGTGCCCCTCCCCTCGCACTGCTGCGTCCTGTGCCCCTCCCCTCGCACTGCTGCGTCCTGTGCCCCTCCCCTTCGCACTGCTGCGTCCTGTGCCCCTCCCCTCGCACTGCTGCGTCCTGTGCCCCTCCCCTCGCACTGCTGCGTCCTGTGCCCCTCCCCTCGCACTGCTGCGTCCTGTGCCCCTCCCCTCGCACTGCTGCGTCCTGTGCCCCTCCCCTCGCACTGCTGCGTCCTGTGCCCCTCCCCTCGCACTGCTGCGTCCTGTGCCCCTCCCCTCGCACTGCTGCGTCCTGTGCCCCTCCCCTCGCACTGCTGCGTCCCGTGCCCCTCCCCTCGCACTGCTGCGTCCTGTGCCCCTCCCCTCGCACTGCTGCGTCCTGTGCCCCTCCCCTCGCACTGCTGCGTCCTGTGCCCCTCCCCTCGCACTGCTGCGTCCTGTGCCCCTCCCCTCGCACTGCTGCGTCCTGTGCCCCTCCCTCGCACTGCTGCGTCCCGTGCCCCTCCCCTCGCACTGCTGCGTCCTGTGCCCCTCCCCTCGCACTGCTGCGTCCTGTGCCCCTCCCTTTCGCACTGCTGCGTCCTGTGCCCCTCCCCTCGCACTGCTGCGTCCTGTGCCCCTCCCCTCGCACTGCTGCGTCCTGTGCCCTCCCCTCGCACTGCTGCGTCCTGTGCCCCTCCCCTCGCACTGCTGCGTCCTGTGCCCCTCCCCTCGCACTGCTGCGTCCCGTGCCCTCCCCTCGCACTGCTGCGTCCTGTGCCCCTCCCCTCGCACTGCTGCGTCCTGTGCCCCTCCCCTCGCACTGCTGCGTCCTGTGCCCCTCCCCTCGCACTGCTGCGTCCTGTGCCCTCCCCCTCGCACTGCTGCGTCCTGTGCCCCTCCCCTCGCACTGCTGCGTCCTGTGCCCCTCCCCTCGCACTGCTGCGTCCTGTGCCCCTCCCCTCGCACTGCTGCGTCCTGTGCCCCCCCTCGCACTGCTGCGTCCTGTGCCCCTCCCCTCGCACTGCTGCGTCCTGTGCCCCTCCCCTCGCACTGCTGCGTCCTGTGCCCCTCCCCTCGCACTGCTGCGTCCTGTGCCCCTCCCCTCGCACTGCTGCGTCCTGTGCCCCTCCCCTCGCACTGCTGCGTCCTGTGCCCCTCCCCTCGCACTGCTGCGTCCTGTGCCCCTCCCCTCGCACTGCTGCGTCCCGTGCCCCCCCCTCGCACTGCTGCGTCCTGTGCCCCTCCCTCGCACTGCTGCGTCCTGTGCCCCTCCCCT